>CP054668.1:4030251-4213965 GCA_013348765.1 Carpinus viminea | reverse complement strand
AAAAGGCTTGATTCAACTCTAGAGTTCTTAATTCTCATCATCCCTTTAGAGGAATACTCATAGTTTGAAGCTACCATAAATTATGTTGGATCGGTCTTTAATCATTTCATCAATAAATGAATTAGTGTTTTTGAGAAAAGCCAAATCTTTTTATAACATTCAAAATCGTATCTTACAATGCATATGTTAAGAACCATCCAAGTGAGTAGATTAACTTTATTTCACATCAACAAATTAGTTTGTAATTAACTGCAAGCTGAATGATAAACATATACTAGGTCTACCATGAAAAGACCGTAGGCATGACAAAATTGATCATTTAATTATGATGGGTTGATACATCAAAGCAAACATATATTTTTCAATTCCTTGAAGATGATGAGACCAAAAGATGTTATTGATAGGCTCCCGTAGCTTCTTACAACCACACCTTGACAAGAGATTTTGGGAAAAATCAAAGCACATGCTGGTTGAATTTTGGGCAAAATCAAACCACATGCAGGTTGAATTTTTTCTGAAACCAGCATCCAAAACCTCCCTTCATATTGAGGGAAGTTAATTAGACTCTTCCTGCAAACTTTGAATCAACCATGACTTTGTAAGCCTTCTATTAATAACCCAAATCGTCACCCATATGGCTAGCAATTTTTGATATAACCTGCAAATCTAATATGAACCCAACACAAAATTAGTGAATTATGATTAAAGAGTATAATCTGTTTAGTTAAATAGATCGAATTATAATAATCCATATAATCTTATGCCCATTTCTTGACGTAACTTAAATACAGCACATTAAATACAAATGCCACCCCTAGTCGCATCAGCCATATCATGATGAAAAGGTTTATTTCATCCCAATTGAAAATATTGTCATTGAATTTTTCTTCTGTTCATTTCAAATGGTTGTATGATTGCATATAGACTTTATAGAAAAGATATTTCTGTATGTTCCAATATTCCTTTGGTCTTTGCTCAAGATGAAAACCAATTTATCTACAATGGCTTCCATCAAGCTTTTATTATAGGTGTGCCTGGTTTGACTGCTTTCATTGGCTTACCTAATAATAAATATTACTCAGACAAAAAACACAGCTGATTCTCTTTAAGGGGTAATTGGTGTCAACTGTCAACCAACCAGCCTGTGAAGAGACGTTGCCACTGGCCCACTAGCTAAGGAAAACATCTCTGCCCTTCAAGAAAGTATCTGCTCACGAAAGGGAAACTAAATACAATACAAGAAAGCTCTAGCATGCGAGGAAACAAGAGGCAACGGTCCTACATAAGAAAATATCCCATAAAATCCTCATTGTGACTCAACGACTCAACGGTCATATTGTCTTACGAGTTTAAATTGTTTCACCTGACAAACTCTGGAAGCAAAACCAGTAGTCGGTTGGCACAGTAAATTGAAAGGCGATAAAAATACAGGTGCATCGAATGCGCATCACCGAAACAAAAAACAAGTGGATTTAATGTAACATTGATGGCTGCCACACACGGAAACATTATCCGTCGACAGAGGAGAAAGGCTCACTTCACATGAGCTTGAGAGACTTCACAAAAAGAAAGCTTTTCCCTCTTCTCCCAATGGCTACAGTTCTTAGATCGCTTCTTCATTTTCTGATGCTTCTCCATGTTTCCAATACTCTGTTGGGCCTGGCTCAAGGTGAAGACCAATTCATCTACAGTGGCTTCAACCAAGCCAAGCTCCATCTTGATGGAGTCGCAGAAATCCACCCCAATGGCCTGTTGCAGCTAACCAACGTTTCAGACAACCAAGTTGGTCGTGCTTTCTACCAAGTTCCTATAAAATTCAACACAGCTTCATCTCTTTCATTTTCTACCAACTTTGTGTTTGCCATGGTTCCTGAATAACTGAAGGTGGTCACGGCATTGCCTTCACCATCAGTCCCTCGAGGAACTTCACCATGCTACAGAAAATCAGTATCTGGGTCTCTTCAATTCTTCAAATAACGGCCTTCTACAAACCACATCTTGGCCATCGAGCTTGATACTAGTTGGAACCCTGAATTTGAAGATCTTAAAGTGAATCACATGGAATCGATGTGAATGGCATGAAATCAAATGAATCAGCTCCTGCAATGTATTTTCTGATAAAGAAGGAAGAATATAAGCTTGGATCTCACGAGTGGGAATCCAATGCATCTTTGGATAGATTATGATGCAGCAGAAAAGTTACTCAATGTAACACTCGCCCCAGGAACAATCCCAAAACCGAACCGGCCTCTTTTGTCAACACCCATTGATCTGTCTCAAATTCTCTTGGAATCCATGTATGTTGGTTTCTCTGCAGCCACAGGTGTAGTTGCAAGTTACCAGTACATTCTTGGATGGAGCTTTAATAGAAGTGGGTTAGCACAAAGCCTTGATGTTTCAAGCCTTCCTAAAATTCCACGACAGAGGAAAATGAAAGCGAAACAAGAACCAATGATCTTGGCTTTTCTCATAGCAGTAGCAGTTTTTCTGACAACGGTCATTGGAGGTGCTTACATTTGGAGAAGGAAGAAATATGAAGAAATACGAGAAGATTGGGAAGAAGAATACGGTCCCCACAGGTTCAGCTATAAGGATCTCCACAAAGCAACCAAAGGTTTCAAAGACACGGAGCTTCTTGGAGAAGGAGGTTTTGGGAAGGTTTACAGAGGAATACTTCATTCGTCTAATCTACAAATTGCAGTAAAGAGTCTCCCATAATTCCAGACAAGGGATGAAGGAATTTGTGGCTGAGATCGTTAGCATGGGAAGATTGAGGCATAGAAACTTGGTGCAGCTCCTGGGCTATTGCCGGCGAAGGGGAGAACTCCTCTTGGTGTATGATTATATGCCCAACGAAAGCCTTGACAAGTTCTTGTATAGCAATGAAAACCAAATCTTAACTGGGTTCAACGATTTAGAATCATCAAAGGAGTAGCATCTAGGCCTTCTTTACCTCCATGAGGAGTGGGAGCAAGTTGTTCTACACCGAGATGTAAAAGCAAGCAATGTTCTATTGGATGCTGGATTAAATGGAAAGCTAGGAGATTTTGGGCTTGCCAAATTATACGACCATGGCACCAATCCTCAAACCACCCGTGTGGTTGGGACCGTGGGTTATTTGGCTCCGGAGCTTACTAGAACAGGAAGGGCAACCACTTGCAGTGATGTGTTTGCTTTTGGGGCTTTCATGCTTGAAGTGGCTTGTGGAAGGAGGCCGATAGAGGTACCAGCCCTGGACTGCCTGAACAGATGATTTTGGTTGATTGGGTCTCTGAGTGCTGGAGAAAGACGTTATCCTTGATGCTAGTGATCCCAGATTGGAAGGTAATTATGTGGTGGAGGAAATGGTATTGGTTTTGAAACTAGGCCTGTTTTGCTCGCATGCAATACCAGCTGCAAGGCCTAGCATGAAGCAAGTGATGCAGTTCTTGGATGGTGATGCTAAACTGCCGGAATTACCACATGACACTGCTTTTGGTGCATTTTCAAGTTATGGATCATCTGATTTCATGTCATTTCCTTTTACCCAAGCTTCTGCTCCTTCCATGTCTACAACTGATTCAATCCTAAAAAGTGGTCGTTGAAAAGGGTGTCTCATGCTTCGGGTAGACGAAATCAGAGTGCATCACTACCGCCAGCAGGCCCTGTCAGCACATTCGAGATTATCATCATCAAAGGTCTGGATTGTCAACATATTATGGAGCTTGTTGATGTCAAGAATATCATGTTATCAATTGTTTTCCTTATTTCCTAATCCCTTAGTCTGCTTCTTATCCTCTATTGCTCTGTTTCTGTTGATCACGTCTGGTTTATGTTTATCCAATAAGTTGGTAGATCTTTTTTGGATAGTGTTTGCTGAAACCAGATTGAGTGGTTCATCAAGTTTTAGTACTCTGTACAAAATTTTCAGTTTTTTTTTTTTTTTAGTCAAAGAAAACTTATTACCTAACTGCAAGCCACTCTTTACACTAGCATATTTCAAACCTAAATTGGTTACACTATGGCACACCTTGAGGATGATTGCTCTATTCAAGCATCCAGAAAACATCTATCGAATTGTGAAATTTAGGCAGCTTAAGAGAAGAGGTTGCGAGGCTCATCTATCCTAAACCGGTGAATCCCGCTTCCTAAACTTCTTGGGGTGCAACTCCCTGATGCAATGTGACATCATAGGCTGCAAAGACAAACAACAAGCAAGTAACAATTCTATTAAGGATGCAACAACCAAAAACCTTGAGTCTTAGGTTCGCGAATGAGAGCTTCTATGACTCCCTTGAAATGTCACGTTTGCAAGCTTGTTCGAACGGGCTAGCGAATGAGGGCTTCTATGACTTCTTTTAAACAACTCATTTTGACCTGGTAAACATTAGACTTAGCAAAATCTTGTAAAACATGACTTTGTATCTTTGAATTAGATTTCAAATGGCGCCAAGCTTGCTTGGTTGCTCCAATCCGATGTCCAAACTTGAGATCCACCCTACAGCACTCCTTTCTCTTAGCCTGTTTGAATTTCACAAAATTGAGACAACCTAGTATCTTTATCCACATCCAAGTATAAATACATACACATACGCGTATGGCCTTTTCTCTCTTTCTACACTAGCAAGTTGATACATGACAGCTTATGAAAGATCAAGTTGATACAAGCAGTGGATCTGAATTATTGAGGTTGAAAATTGGTCACTGAAGGCGATAGCATGAACAGACAACCTTTCCGAGATTCCGGATGCACATAAAAATCTCATCCACATTGAAAATTTTCTTATATTTATTTTAAGTGATGGTGAGATTGCCACGACTTTAAGGAAAAGGTATGAAGAAAAGATTGAGACTATATCTTGTCCATGCATTATCTTGACAATGTACAGGGCTTTATATACACAGTACATGTACATGAATTTATAAGGCAATTACAAATAATAACAAATTTCTTATTTCACTGATTGACAAATTTCCTTTTCTGCTGATTAAGAGCTGATATTTTTTTCCCTATTAAGGTTGTCTAGCAGTATGGTAGGATTTGCTGATTTGGCTGATCTTGTTGATCCTTTCCCATTGTGGCTTGATATCATGTCTGTCATGGAATGATTGACAGCAGCTCTATTTGGAAAGCTATGATTTACTTGATGGACAGCAGCTTGATTTGTAAGGGAGCGTTGCAGCATGATGAGCTGCAACACACTCCACAGCAGCAGCTTGATCAGGACCTAGACCATCAAGGTCCTTGCTTGAAAAATATGAATGATGAGTATTGACATCTGGACCACCAGCATCAAATGTCAATGGGTGGTTAAACAATGGCTTTCCTAATCACAGATTACAATCGTTTTCCTGATCACAGCTTTTAGTGGATCCTCTATCCTCTTTGGAGGGCAGTTGGCTGGTTCCCCATTCCAATGGGAATTCAGATGTGATTATCATGTGAACATTTTGGCTGGCGTGAGCTTTTTGGATCCAAAGGGCCATTCTCCTTGCTCATTTCATATTGGTTGATTTGACATGTTTTAAGTGACTGTTTATGTTAGTTACTTAAAAACAAAGAAAAACCACTTAAAATGCAGCACGTCAATGAGTAAAATGGGTGTGATAAATGAGTGTGGAGAATAATATTATTCAATTAACCAAAAAAAAAAATTAACAAATGGACTTTAATATTGAATCATCCAACCCAAGGGCTTAAGCTAATAGGTGGAGAGACCCTACAAGTATATGTACACATATATAACTCAAAGGATACACCAATCTAATATAGGATTATTTATAACATTTCATCTCAATGGTGCAAAGTTTACTCCAATTGTGTATTGCAGCAAACATGACAGTCCCATTGAATAATAAAAAAATTAAAATAAATGATTGGTGACAATAATTTGCTCATATTTCTCACATAAATTTAATAGATTAACAAGTAGATTTATGAAGTTTACTATTGACTTATATTGTGTCCACATATGTTCATAAATTTAATAGTTGATTTATAAAATAAAATAGGAAAAATATGAAGAAAAAAAATATTGGCACCAATCATTTTTCAAAAATGAATGATTAATTAGAACTGATACGTCATCAAAATAAAATAATTGTGAGATAAATATGTAATTGCTAGCATTATTTGAAATAAAAATAAGGATGATGAGAGTTGCATTGGGCGTCCAGTCTTAAAGTTGTTTGCAAAGATAAGGATCATGAGAGTCTATCTTCTTTGTGATGCAATTGGTGGTTACCACGACTCCGGCAACACAGATATTGACGTTTAACAATAAGTATTGACAAAGAAGAAAAACTCATTTTATAAGGAGTTAGAGACATTTAAACAAATAACCCTCGAACTGGCGACTGGTAAATGTGTACCCGGTTATGCAATAACCGGGCCGGTTAACAGGTTTTTTTATAAAAAAAAAAAAAAAAATTGGCATTTGGGCTTATTTAAGGTATTGGACCAAATGTTTGAGATTAATTTAACCATTTTAGCCCATTTGTTTTAATAAACAATTAGCTTTTTGAGCACCCACTTTCAAGTTTGCTCATCTATACAAAAAATGCTATGCCAACTTATTAGAGAATGCTTGTTTCTGTTTGAGTGAAGAAGATAAGCAACAGAAATGAAATATATATATAATATATTGTTATTATTTTTTATTATTTGTCCAGGAAATGGGAGAGAGGATTGAGCTAGTGACATAACTTTTGTCGCAGAATTGATTCTAGACAACATATTGTTATTAATATACATATATATTAATAAATAAATATAATTATACATATACACTCAGTTAATTACCAGTTATAAGCGAGTATATAAAAATCCAAAAACCAGTAATCAGACCAGAATACCCGGTTATAACCAACAAGATTGACACCCTTACATCTCAATGGACATTTGACGTGTTTTTTGTCCAAGTAAATAAAAAATCCAAACCGTGAGAGATAAGTAAAAGAGCTAATTGTCAATTTTTAAAATTTGAGGAAGTATTGCAATTGATGTAGCCTTTTGTTTACAAAAAGGAAGCATTTTCCCTCTTTTCCCAATGGGCCATGGCTACAGTTTTTAGGCCTTTGCTCAAAAGATGAAAGCCGATTCATCTAAAATGGCTTCCATCAAGCCAATCTGCATCTTGCTAGATTCGCAGAAATTCACCACAATGGTCAACAATTGACACCAACAAGCGGCCGGTCGTTGAATTGGCTGGGCTTCATGCAATGGGGTTATCTAGATCTTGGAGGATGGAGAGAAGACAAAGAAGAAACTTGTGAAGAATATGATATATACGCTATCTTTCACTAAATATAGAATTGAAACTATTTATTCAATTGTTGCAAGCATAGATTAAAACAAAGTACTGATTAAGATAAAAATTATGTGTTAATTACAACAAAATTAGGAATAATTCTCCATATGGAGAAAGCAAGCAATACTGGAAATCAACAATTCTCCCACCCCACCCTCATACAGCATTTGTATAGCCTAGCATGTGGAAGGCTAGAAATGGCTTAGGCTGATCAATACAGGCAGCTGCCGTTGTCGCTCCTAGCTGTTGGATCAAAGTTGCTTGCTGATGGATCAGTGCAGCCTTCAGGGACGGGTACATTAATTTGTTGGGCTGCCTTGCCTGCAATTTAGCAATCAATCAAAGTTTAAAACTTGACAAATTTTGAACACCATAAGAAGCGCCAGGGATGAGGGGGTGCTAACCATAGAAAGTTCCCCGCTTGATGGAATCCTCGTTTGCATCTCCAAGAGCTGCTTGACTCAAGTACGTGTCTGCCAATTGAACTCTCTTCACATTATCCTGCTCCATGACAAGCATGTTGCCATACTGGAGAAGCTTTTCAATGGTCATTTTGGGCTGCTCAAAGGTTGGGGGACCCTCTTTTGAGTTAACAAGCTTCTTCCCGATGGTGTCAACTCCAACGCCTGATATCCACTTCCTCACTTCATCATCGTAAACTCGAGCTCTAATGGCACCAAAGAAGTCTGCAGGATGGCCGAACTATGTATGATGATCACATTTCTTAAGCTAAACTGTATGTTCACTGACTTCCATATTAATCAAGTAATATCAATTTTATATGCAACAACTTAACAATTTTGGATTAAAACATCAAACACTAAAACACGACAACCTGCATTCCTTCCTGCCTTCTTCATGAATGATACCCCAATAAAATCTTTATGAAAATTTTGTGTTACTATTGCTTACCGATAGATTGGCCAGGGAATGTATCAACAATCTTGACGACATCCTCCTCGGCAACATTGTCACTCCTGAAGATACCTAAGCAAACACCAATCCGGTCCTCCCGGGTTGGAGCCCAGTAGAATTTCTCCATACGGCCATCACGAATGAGAGGAGCATACAATGTGGAGAAGTCATTGCCGGTGACAATGATGGGAACACGGGATTGTCCTCCTTGTTGTACATGCCCGGAAGCTGGACATTTGTTGGGTTATCAGCAATGTTCATAAGGGTAGCATTCACCATCTGGTTGTTCACGGTGTATTGGGTAGTTCCACCCATTCTACCCGCACCAGCATCAAGATCATTGATAAAGAGGCAGCACATTTTCCCTTCCTAATGATGTCAGCTGCCTCCCGATACCTTTGCCTGATTAATTTTGCTGGCTCTCCTGCATTCCCACTTTCCAGTTCTCCAGCACTCATCATGATGGGGCTGAAATTTCATGGCCAAGCAATATAAAATGCAGGAAGAAAGCATATTTTGTATTACAGTATGGAGATAATATTGAATTCCGGAAGCAATCTGATGTAAGCTCACTTAATTCCCATCTTGGAAAAGACAAGCTCGCACTGGAAAGATTTACCCTGACCTTTGCCTCCCCAGACACCCAGAATCAGAGGAACCTAATATGAATTCAAGATAATCATCCAAGCTTTCAGATTCAGAACCAATAGAGATAAGTGTTAGTGTAGAATATATAAGAACAGAAAATTAAATGTTCCTAATGTACGTTACAAAGTCGCCTTTCTTAAAGAGTTATTTGTCCCCGCCAATTCTGATCAATTTATATGAACTGTAACCAAGATACGCAACCAAACCAGAATATCCTTAGTTTCTATTCTAGTAAGAGAGAGACACTAATTTTAAAACTTCATAAGGTTTTGAAAGAGGAGAATTTTTTGTCTTAAACAGGCACACTGGGTCTAGTGCTCCACAAAATACTAAAACATACACCAAAATATTGCTTGCTTTAAAGCAATAGTTTGGTGAAATCGATATTATAAATGCCAACTTCAATTTATCTTTTTCCATGTGAAACTTTATTCTTCCAAGACTCTTCAAAAAATTACAAACCATATATAAAATATATAATATACTGATTTTGAAAGCCCTTTTAACAATAAGAACTTTCAATGTTCATACGAGAATTCAGTGACTAACCTTGATGTTAGGCAGGGTCATGAAGTTTTTGGTGATGTGAACCACAAGCTTGTCCATGAAAGCTGGAGCTATGTAGAAACCGTCCTTTGTGTTATCGAAGTCGTATCTGAAACATAATTGGTCAGTCTAGCATGAATAAAGTCCCATAAAAAATAAGGAATTCTTTATGTTTGTGTTGCTTACTGACGAAGTCCGGTACTGAGGTATTCATATGAGCTCAGCACAGGATCGTGTGTCCCACTCCCCGCGGGAGCTTGGAAGAGAGAATCAACCATTCCCTTTCCTCTGGTGATGTCTTGCTGGTCATCAGAAGTGTCAAAGGCAAGGCCTTTCCACTTGTCCTTTGCGGTCTGCTTCCCATCATCGATTTCAGCAACAACCTTAAGATTTCCAGATGCAATTTTCGAAGGTGAACCTTGAGCTCACCTTCTTCAAACTGCTGCCCAGGAAGGCTGAGCTTAGCCAAGCTCCAGAACCAGAGCTGTTCAAGCTCAACTGCGTCACAACACACAATTAATCCCTTTAGGACAACAAATCACATAATTCAACATAGTCCCAGAACAAAAGGCTGCAGTTTCATATGTGAGATGGATGGAATACAAATTCATAAGTATATTGTTTCATTTTCAAACTGATCAAGTTGCAATATATCAACTAAGAAGAAGCTCCCAAATATATATACATCCATTTAAACAGACACAGGTCTAAGAACAATAGATATATGTCAAAATGCTTCAGTTTCAACCATTAGCCAATATAAACCAAAAGGACCCTATTTGAGATCTTCTACAATAAATTTGGGGATAAGGCAAAGAGAGTTAAAAACAAATGGCGGAAACATGGTACTGAGTTCTGTTAACACTTCCGACTGTTGAAACCGTGGCAGCCATGGATTGGTGGTGGTGGGTGATCAAAGTAACTGAAATTAACCGCTATGGACTTGTGATCGGGGTTTGATGATTGAGTTATCTAAGAGCTTTAAGTGCTGGAAGAGAGAAAAGATGATCAGTTTGGTTTTTGGATTCCTAACGGCCACAAATATCGGATTGGCTGAGTGAAACGTGGCAGTCTCTGAGGCACCTGATGGTCCGTTATGGACAAAACAGGATATCCCTGTTTCTCAAACTACTGAAGTGACCGTTCGGTACAGTTGATATTTATTTTCAGCTCACCAGTCAGGGTCTGTTTTGGTTTTTTATTTAAAAATAATTTCTAAAATGTATAATTTCAAATATAATTTAAAATGTAGTGAAATGTTTGGTTAAATTATAGTTAGTTTTTAAAATTGCACAACTTTGCATGCAATTTAAAAATACAAATTTTTTATGTTTTTTCTTATAAAATACATTTTCAAATAATATATATATTTATAATTTATTTAAAATTATACTTTTAATCCGTAAAATTATAGCGTCATTCCTGATGGAGTCAAAATTAAATTGTCTGCTGTAAGGCCCATTACCATTGAGCCCAAATTAGGGTCTACTTCCAAATATAGCCCAAGAGAACCCAAGATGGCAAGTGGCAATTGTAGGTAGTGTAAACAAAGCAAGCTCTCTCCTCAAGACAACCTCCATAAGTCCAAGTCCTACAACCTGTAATGGTTTGACTTGTAATGGTTTATAAGAGCATGTTAGAAAATTACGTTAATTTTAAAGTCAAAAAGAATTTTTACAAAAGATTCAATTTTAAACTTTTCTTATAAGTGCATTTTAACTATTTTTAATGTAAAAGACAAAAAAAAAAATTGAAATTTTTTACCAAACATACCGCTTTTTGTTTGGCATAGTTTTTATGTATTAAAAGTACTTTTATCCTCCTTTAATGCAATTTCAAACATGCTCTAAGTGAGTACACTTCACAAACGAGTTTATGTGTGGTGCTCTACTACTAACGGCCTATGTCACTTCTTTTTCATGTGTAAAGCCCATTTGCAAGTAATTATTTTAAAGATGCTTTAAAACATGTTTGAAATTGTGTTTGAGAAATAGAGTTTTGGCAAAAACTTCATTTTGATCATTTTTAGAGTAAAAAAAAATCAATTAAGTAGTTTTGAAATTTTTTACCGAATATGTCAGCTTTGGTTTGGAAAGCTTTTAGGTATTAAAAGTGATTTTACCTTTATAATGCAATTTCAAACAAACTCTTAGTCTTAGCACCTCCTTTGTGAGGGGCAGTAAATAGAGATTTTGATATGAAATATTGGAAAGTATAGAAATACTATAGCAATATTAACATACCTAAAATTAATAGGGATCCTAATTGATATTGTTAATTAACCCATGATTGAGATCACCCAATTATAACTATAATTTGTTCAATATTTTTTTAAAAAAACAAGAGGTCTTACTTAATTACGAGTTGTGCATCTGAATTGCAATAGATAGAAATTTCTTACGAACCAAACTCTAAAATGACATACCATTTAAACATGTGAGATATGCTTTACGTAACTTACATTGCAATTAGGTGAATTAAGATGACGGGATTAAAAAAGTTATTACAATAGCTTTTTTTTTATGTCCACATAAAAGGAGGGAGGGAGATATACAATAGCTTATTTAAATGACCCTTCTGTGAAAAAAACAAAAAAAAAGACCCTTGGCAAGTGATGCCAATATCGGCCGGCTTGATATTTTGAGCACAATGAAAGGCATGCAGGTTGAATATTAATTTGCATGAAACCAGCAGACGAAACTTCCCTTTCTCTATCATTTATCATATGGACGAAAATTCACTGAAGGTCTACACCCCACTCGATCTGAATTATTAAAGATAAACTGTACGTAAGCTATTTTCAATTGCTTTCCGAGGTTGACGTACAATCGATTGCTTCCAAGGTTTCATTGTAATACAAGTTGATATATGTTTTACTCAGTTAATATTGTAATTGTCTGTTCAAATTTCTGGTTTGAGTATGAAAGATCAAGTTGAAGTATTGGGGATGAAAGTTTCTCTCACAGGAGGCTATAGCTAGCTAGCTAGCATGAGCACAAATAAAGCTTTACAAGGTCCTGTATGCACATCAATATTTCATCCACATTGAAAAATATTTGCGCTTCATTTTTTTTTTCTTCATTATATATGTTCAAGTGATGGTAAGATTGCCAAGACTTTCTATTTTTATCAGACTTATTTTAATTAAAAATTATATTTTATGATTTCTGTATAGGATTCATGAGACAAATTTAATTGGTAGCATTGGAAAGTTTATTAAGAGGACAACAATTTTGTATTTTATGAAAATTTCGAAATTTCAAATGTTTACTATGAGAAAGTGGTCGTTATGCATTCTTTTTACCGAAAGTGTTTTATTTCATTTATTATTATTTTTAGTGTTTCAAATTTAGGCTCTATATAAGCATAATAAGATGGCCTAGTGGCCTGTTTATGCATTTTGATGAGTTTATCAATATGAAACACTTAATGAGTAGTTTTTCTATTCCTTTACCTCAATTTCTTGATAGAATATTGATTTGAGAAGAGTTGTAATTTTATTGTTGTTTGTTATTGTGAACCCATCAAATCAATGACAATTTGACACTAGCATATAACCCTGAGTTTTTATTATAATTTAAAGTCTAAAATACTACTTGCTAAAATGTCTTAGAAAAGAGTAGTAAAATATAAATAATAATAAGAAGGAAAAAAAAAAAGAAAAAGAAGAAGAGAAAAGGTTATAGTCGGATTCATTAAATTCAAATATTTGTTCATTTATGCTCTATGATTACGATTGGGTGGATTAAATTAAACCAATATTAAATTTTTAATATATTATGATTTATGGTTATATTATATATGATATAATACATATACATATATAATTAGAACAATTCCAGCTATTCTCTTGAAAACATTCAGTTATATATATATATATATATATATATATATAACTATGTCCTCTGTTTGGAGGGTGCATTTGTTGGTTTAATTTCAATAAATGGCTGGCTCTTTGTTTCACTACCAACGGCTAACCTGGGGAGGTTTCCCAATGCTGATGTTTTCTATTTGAGGAGGATTCGCATTTTGTCTGCTCCAAAACTACTTTTCCAAGTAAATTAACGATCTTCTTTCTTCTTTGGGAGGCAATTGTTTGTTAAGGTAATTGTTTGTTAATTAGCTGTCATTTCGATTCTCAAGTTTGACACATTTTTTCACTTCTTTTGCAATGGCAATGGTTCTTGGATCACTTCATTTTCTGGTACTTCTCTATGTTTCCTGTTTTTCCTTGTCCATTGCTCAGGATGAAAATGGCTTCATCTACAATGGCTTCCATGATCAAGTCAATCTGGGTCTCGATGGAATAGCAGAATCCGCCCCAATGGTCTATTGCAGCTAACTAACAAACCTTTCACGCCAAGGAGTTGGTCATGCTTTCTATCACTTCCCAGTAAAATTCAACAGAGCTAATTCGTCTCTTTCATTTTCTACCAACTTTGTGTTTGCCATGGTTCCTGAAGTGAAAATCTAGGTGGTCATGGCATGGCCTTCACCTTCAAGGCCTAGCATGGAGCAAGTGATGCAGGTTTTGGATGGTGATGCTGATCTCCGAAATTGTAATTAATAGAGTTTTCAAAATCAGTATATTAGTATGCATATATATCAATTTTGAAGCTTGTGAATGTGGTCTAATTAACTTAGCCTAACAAATTGTAGTCCAGGACCTTTCTTTTAAACATAATTTTGCACCATACGTCGAACAGCAATTCATCATTCTTCTCAATTTCCCTGCTCCCAAAATATCCCATCCTTTGGGATTCTTTTGGAGCAGGTCCAGAGACAGAGGAAGAAAAACTGTTGATATGTCATTTTTTAGAATTGTTTGGAGAAATTAAAGTGGTCTCTTGACACTTGGGCTTTCCAAGATCTCCCAATTCGTTTCCGGACAAAAGACATCCTAAGACCTCATGATTATCTGGCCATTCCTTATAAAGACATTATCTTGGGCCAAATCTGGTTTGCTAGAAATCAGTTTATGTCTCCCCTAATGCCTTGCAATACTGAAACTCATCAAAGTGCTCATCAGCACTCAACTTTTAGCATGGCAGAACTCTTCTCTCATGGCTCGGTTCCTTGGCACACCACTCTGTAGAGTAAGCCGCGTCTAACATTTGATAACAAGGAAAGTTAATTTATCTATAATTTCTAGCGATTATAGTTTAAACACTAGGAATATTTCTATGGTTCCTGATAAATGTCGACGAGATTTTTTTGTTTAATAAGTTGCGAATTTAGGTGCTTTAAACAAACAACGATAATATATAATCAACGGAGTTTATTATAAATGCCGACAAAAAACAAACTCTTCTATTTATTTTTTA
The DNA here is from genome assembly GCA_013348765.1 of Carpinus viminea. NCBI lineage: Eukaryota > Viridiplantae > Streptophyta > Magnoliopsida > Fagales > Betulaceae > Carpinus > Carpinus viminea. The sequence goes on along the minus strand of CP054668.1, from coordinate 4,199,243 downwards.
GTGAATATACCTAAAATATGGTTCACCCATGATTGAGACCTAAATAACGATAATTTTGCCCAATAATATTCCATTTAAAAAGAAAAAGGGCTTAACAAGTTGGGCAGCATCTAGACCTTATTGTATATATTTGCAAGTAGGTGAAGATGACAGGACAAAATGATGTTAATTTAGAACAGTAGCTTATTTAAATGACCCATTCTGCAACACTCCGGTCCGTCCATATTAAGAAAATCAATAATTTACCTGAACAAAATGGTTAGAAATACTCATTCAAAATTTGATGACATTTTGAATACAATGAAAGCACAAGCGAAACTAGCATCCAAAACTACCACTTTGTTTCACTTATCATATGGACGAAAATTCACTGAAGGTCTCTCACTCTGTAAACACTGAAGACTGCCTGCCCACACCACTGTCTGCAAACTCTGAAATATCAAAGGAAATATGTAAGCTTCCAATTGCTTAATTGCTACCAAGAATTCGTTGCAATGCAAGTTGATGTTTTACTCAGTTAATATTGTCTGAGTATTTATATATGACGGCTTCAAGTTGATATATATATAAGCAGTTGAAGATGAAAGTTTCTCACAGGAGGCCATAGCTAGCTAGCATGAACAAAAATAAGCTTTCCAAAGTCCTGTATGCACGTCAAAATTTCATCCACACTGAAAATACTGGCACTGGAATTTTATTCTATTTTATTTCAAGTCATGGTAAGATTGCCAAGCCTTTATTCAAAAGGTATATATATGAAGCCAATTCTTTATTCAAGAAGGTACTGGAAAATCAATTTTCTATAGCACGTGATCTGGAAAAAATATAAATGTAGTATATTGATATTGACCAAACCTGTGTCCTCTTTGGTGGGTGCTTTGTTGGTTTCAATAAATGCCGGTCCTCCTTTGTGGGTGGATTCATTGAATGAATCTTTCAAATCATGGTCAACTTAGGAGGTACCAAGTGGGGTGCATAACTCCTATTTTGTGGTTCAAATTTTGGCAGCAAGGAAGTCAGTCCATCTTCTTTGTGAGGTGTTGAAGCTCCTTCTTGTCCAAAGATTTTAAATTTTGTAAGTCAGATACTGAGGTTTAACCTGCGTCTCAAGATTTGGGACATTTAAACAAATAAAAGCCTTCTATCTACAAAGAGGAAATCTTTCACCTCTTTTTCCGATGGCAATAGTTCTTAGATCACTTCATTTTCTGATACTTCTCTATGTTTCCTATATTCCTTGTCCCTTGCTCAAGATGAAACCTTCATCTACAATGGCTTCCATGATCAAGCCAATCTGGGTCTTGATGGAATCGCAAAAATCCACCGCAATGGTCTATTGCAGCTAACCAACCTTTCACGCCAAGAAGTTGGTCGTGCTTTCTATCAGTTTCCAATGAAGTTCAACACAACTTCATCTCTTTCATTTTCTACCAACTTTGTGTTCGCCATGGTTCAACAAGTGAAAAATCTTGGTGGTCACGGCATTGCCTTCACCATCAGTCCCTCAAGAGACTTCTCCCATGCTCAAGCAAATCGGTATTTGGGGCTCTTCAATATCTCAAATAACAACCTTTCTACAAACCACATCTTGGCCATCGAGCTTGATACTGTTCAGACCCTGAATTTCAAGATATTGATAAATGAATCATGTGGGAATCAATGTGAATGGCATGAAATCAAATGAATCAGCTCCTGCAATGTATTTTTCCAATAAAGAATGGAAGAATATAAGCTTGGATCTGAGTGGAATCCAATGCATCTTTGGATAGACTATGATGAAGCAGAAAAGTTACTGAATGTAACACTAGCCCCAACCACAATCCCAAAACCAACCGGCCCCTCTTGTCAACACCCATCGACCTGTCTCAAATTCTCTTGGAATCCATGTATGTTGGTTTCTCTTCAGCCACAGGTACACTTGCAAGTGATCACTACATTCTTGGATGGAGCTTTAATGAAAGTGGACCAGCACAAAGCCTTGATGTTTCAAGCCTTCCTCACTTCCCCGACAGGGGAAAAAAAAGCGATACCAGGCCCAATGATCATGACTTCTGTCATAGCAGTAGCACTTGTGCTGATAACCGTCGCTGGAGCTGCTTACATTTTGAGGAGGAAGAAATATGAAGAAATACGAAGAATTGGGAAGACGGAGTATGGCCCCACAGGTTCAGCTACAAGAATCTCTACAAAGCAACCAAGGTTTCAAAGACACAGAGCTTCTATGAGAAGGAGGTTTTGAAAGGTATACAGAGGAATACTTCCTTCGTCTAATGTACAAATTGCAGTAAAGAGAGTCTCCCATGATTCCAAACAAGGGATGAAGGAATTTGTGGCTGAGATCGTTAGCATGGGAAGATTGAGGCATAGAAACTTGGTGCAGCTCCTTGGCTATTTCCGACGAAGGGGAACTCCTCTTGGTGTATGATTATATGCCCAACGGAAGCCTTGACAAGTTCTTGTATAGCAATGAGCAACCAAACCTTAATTGGGTTCAACGATTTAGAATCATCAGAGGAGTAGCATCTGGTCTTCTTTACCTCCACATGAAGAGTGGGAGCAGGTTGTTCTACACCGAGATGTAAAGCAAGCAATGTTCTATTAGATGCTGAATTAAATGGAAGGTTAGGAGACTTTGGCCTTGCAAGATTATACGATCATGGTACCAATCCTCAAACCACCCATGTGGTTGGGACTGTGGGTTATTTGGCTCCAGAGCTTACTAGAACAGGAAGGGCAACCACTTGTACTGATGTATTTGCTTTTGGGGCTTCATGCTCGAAGTGGCTTGTGGAAGGAGGCCGATAGAGCTACTAGCTAGGAATGTCTGAACGGTGATTTTGGTTGATTGGGTGTCTGAGTGTTGGAGAAAAGGCTCTATCCTTGATGCTAGTGATCCTAGATTGGAAGGTAATTATGTGGTAGAGGAAATGGTATTGGTTTTGAAACTAGGCCTGCTTTGCTCAAATGCAATACCAGCTGCAAGGCCTAGCATGAAACAGGTGATGCAGTTTTGGATGGTGATGTCGATCTGCAGAATTGCCACGTGACAGTGCTTTTGGTGCATTTACAAGTGATGAATCATCTGGTTTCATGTCATTTCCTTTTACCTTCTGCTCCTTCCATGTCTAGCACTAATTCAATCCTGAGAGGTGGTCGTTGAATTGGCTGTCTCATGCTACGGGTAAGCTAGATCATCTATGCTTGGACCAAATCAAGCAGGGACACATGAAAAACTATAGATCACTTGGAGATGGGAGGAGAGAAAAGAAGAACACGTGATGATGATGAATATGATGTTGTTCAATATAATGTCCAAGCAAAGCAGAAATTTACTCAATTTGAATACCAGAAGATCTGTGACAACATACCTGACAACCTCTAGAGATAACAATTGCAAAGACAGTGATAGTGAATAACTGTAGTCTTCGTGTTTGTGTAGACTATGATTGTAATCATTTATCTCTTTTTTTTTGATACTGATATATATGTACAATATCTAAAAAGAAATTCTATTACTTTGATGGTATCAGAGCAATAAAGACTTACAGTCGTGCGATCCTTCCCTCTTTTTTTTTTTGCTTTTTTTTCTTGAATTTGTTTTGGTCTTTTAAAAAAGAAAACCCATGATTTTTGGTTGTTTATGCATATATATTGGTAAAAATTATTATTTTATAATTTTTTAAAGGGTCAAAAACTTAACAAGATGACATCACTTTCTTTCGTGACTATGAATTTACTATGTTACCTTTTATTTAGAACCATGCATTGTTTCTCAAAATGTCTTTTTCTCTCTATCCTTTTTCACTATTTAAATGTCATTAATTTTTTCCTCTCAGCTTTCTTCCTCTATGTAATTTCTCTCAAGTGTTAATTCAATGTTTCCTCTCACTCATAAAGCGATCCATCTTCCTCCATGTGTTTTTTTTAACTCTTTCTTCCAAAAAAAAAAAAAATCTATGTAATTGAAGAACCTCCATTTCATGACAAAGTCACTATTTAAATGTATGTTTTGGGCAAAAATGTCATTATTAAAGGCACCATTAAATGTGAAAAAAGGCACCTTTTGAAGGTACAGGTTCCTATCATTTAAGCATTCATGTGCAACACCCAACAAATCGGTGCAAGCAAATGGTTTGATATTATATTTTTATATTTTATTGTAACATGGGCATTTCGCTTTTAACACTCAAAAGTTAGAAAGAAAAAAAAATAAAAAATAATATTTTAATCAAATAGATTGAATTCTCATCAAAAAGAGGAATAATTAGAGTTTGAAGCTACCATTAAAATATTGGATATTTTGATCATCTAATCAATAAGCAATTGGTGTTTCCTCAATCATTTTCTTGTAAATATTCCAATTCAATCACCTCTTCTTCCTCCACTGTATATTTGAATATTCACTCAGTGAGTAGAGTAACATAGTCATCCATGCCTGGCTGTTGTCTTTACTCAAGTCTTCAATGATAAAATGAATTGTCTCTTAATGCTATATTTGCTGCACATGACAAAATTGATCATAGGAAAATGAATTGATACATCAAAGCAAACTTATAAAAAATCCATGATAAGTTTACATGGTTGAATTATTGTTAATAGACGAAATTTGAAATGGCTAATATCTTAACCTAGTAACGTACTGAGACACTTCAAACTATCACTGGACATGGATGAGATGTTAATTGACTAGAGATTTGAATCAATACGAACTTTGGAATTTGAAATTGTGATCACCGTGGACATTAAGGATTTAAATGGAGATTGTGATGGTGGTACCTAACACAAAATTTCATGATTACTAGATGACACTGAAATTTATAAATAAATTATAATAAAAAAAATTTAATTCATCCCATTTTTTTTTTTTAACTTGAAATAATCCTTTCAAATTTGCAATTTCATAATAACTCTTATCTATTTCATGAAATAATTTCACAAGTAACGGATCTGAAAATATTGTCATTGAATTTTTTTTCTTCTTTTCATTTCAAATGGTTGTATGATTGCATATAACTTTATAGAAATCAACAATATTTCATTTTGAGATTTCCTCTGCTCAAGATGAAAACCAATTTATCTACAATGGCTTCCATCAAGCTTTATTATATGTGCCTTTTTATTTCAAACCTTCTTTTACCTTGGCTCTTTGCTCCTTTTATGTACAGATTCAATCCTAAAAAGTGGTTGGTGAATCAAATGGATGTCTCATGCTATGATAGATTATGTCTTGGATCTATGCTTGGAGTTCTGACATTAAAAACTTTGTTATTTGTGGTATAGTTTTCTTAAAGCATACAATATGTAACATATTATGTAAATAGTTTCTTTCACTAAATCTAGTATTTAAAAAGAAAACCTTGTATGTAATCGAAGACCTTAAATGAAAAATTAAAAAATAAAAAATAAAATAAATCTAAAATGACAAACACCGATTCTTTATTTTATCCTCTCTCTCCATACTCCCTTTCTTAACTTCCAAATCTCACCTACCACCAACACCACCACAAATTTTCAATTAAAGATACTAAGATCATATTTGGGTCTGAATCTCTTAAAAGGCATTTTCATGCTTGATTAGTGTAAATTTTAACCATTTACGCCCATCTCTTGTATCTTTAATTTTGGCAAGTTCTCCCATCTGCCTTTTGATAAAATAAAATAAAAATTACTTTCCTATGAAGTTTTGTATCTGTCACAAAAATTCACCACTCTAATGTTAATATTTCTTCCATTTTATTCTCACCTGTTGTAAAGATCCAGACTTTCTGGAAATAGTAAAGTTTGTCCTCCTTTGGAGGTTAGTTCCTTGTTGCAGCTACAATGAATCGGATCGAGTGTGTATTCTTCGATGCAAATCATGGTCAAAGTTTGGTTTGCATCTCACTGTTTGTAGGTTCACATGGGCAGCCTTCTGAAGTTTAACCTGTGTCATTTCTCATTGAGATTGATTGAGATATTTAAGCAGATAAAGGCCTCCACCCACTCTACAAAGAGATTCAGGTTTTCTTCTTCTCATTTTTACAATGGCGGTCTTAGATCACTTCATTTTCAATATTCTCTATTTTCAGTATTTTTCTTGTGATGTCAAAATAACTTTCATCTACAATGGCTTGCATGATCAATAATCAATTGGTTGATGGAATCTAGAAATCCACCCAATGGTCTATGGCTTCTTTGGTTTCGTGTTTTCTATCAGTTTCCAGTAAAGTTCAACACACTAATTCATCTCTTTCATTTTCTACAAACTTTGTGTTTGATGGTTCCTGAGGTGGATAACCTTGGTGGTGGATTGCCTTCACCATAGTCCCTCAAGACTTCTATGCTCAAAGGTCAAATGGTTTCTGGGGCTTTTCAATTGTTTCAAATAATCACTTTCCAAAACATCTTGGCCATTGAGCTTGATACTGTTTGACCTTTTAAGATATACAATTATGTGGGAATCAAGTGAATGGCATGCTCATCAAATAAATCAGCTCCTGCAATGTATTTTCCAATAAAAAGGAAAATATAAGCTTAATCTCATAATGGGAATCAATGCATCTTTGGATAGACATGTAAAAGAAAAAGTTACTGAATGTAACTTGCCCCAACCACAATCCCAAAAAACTGGCCTCTCTTGTCAAACACCCATCTGTTCTCAAATTCTATTTGAATCCATGTATGTTGGTTTCTCTTAGAAAGGTACAAAGTGATTACATTCTTGGATGGATTTAATAATGGTACAAAGTTGATGTTTTCAATTCCTCTACTTAAAAAAAGTGTAAGCATGATTATGACTTCTGTCTCAATAATGTCGCTGGGCTTGAGGAGGTTCAGCTACAAAGGTTTTTTGAAAAGGTTTAAGTGCTTCCTTCTTCTAATGTACAAATTGCAAAGAGTCTCCCCAAGGGATAAATGAGATCTAAGATTGAGGCATAGGAACTTAAAGCTCCTCATGGCTATTGCCGGAGAAAGGAGAACTCCTGGATTCTATGAAGTGATGCTGATCTGCGAGAATTACCACATGATCACAACGCTTCTTTTAGTGCATTTACAAGTAATGAAGCATCCAATTTCATGTCATTTCCTTTTTCCCAAGCTTATGCCCGTTCCTCTTCCATGTCTAGCACTGATTCAATCCTGAGAGTTGGTCGTTGAATTGGCTGTCCCGTGTGCCACTTATAACGCCCATAGATCACTTGGAGAGGTTGGAGAGAAGAGAAAGAAGAAACTTGCAATATACCGTTTCTTTCACAAATCTGGCTAGGTTTCGAATGTAAGAATTTAATGTCCCATATGAAAATTTATTAGACTCTTAATGTTATTTAATTCTAATTTTAATTATAACACTGTTGGTTAATTAAAAGATGTGGTTTCCTATTAAATAAAATCCCGTATTGATGAAATGGAGCTGTGATGTAACTTAATTAAGAGGATCAAGTGAGAAAATTAAACTATTTTCTAATGTTTACGTACATATATATCAAGATTTCATGAAAATTTGATTGCTATGAATTTTTATATGTTCTTTTATTAATCTAAGGAATATGCACGCATGTATGAATACACTACAAATTCTGGCCATTTATTTGATTAGTGTCAATGATATCCACGTTAAACGTACATGGCTGAACATTTTTCAATTGCCTGTTTAGTAAGTTACTCGGTAGCCATTAATTAGACGGTTGACTGTTGAGTTTTGACGTGGTGGGCTTTAACTTTGAGTAGAACCAGTCGTTTACCCGCGTATATATACACATAATATGTAAAGAAATTTGTGCTTCTATGTTCTTTTGTCACTAATAGTCGTTGCATATGTGGATAGCGTTTTGTTTAAGTCATTACAAATGAAATAATCATAATACAAATGTTAACGTTGCTTGAATTTCTATTTATAACGACATTGAGAAAACGCAAACAGTTAAGTTTTTCTTTTTTTTTTTTTGTTCTCTATATTAATTAATTGATATTTAATATTCTTGTCCATGTTTTCTCAATAATCCTAATTGACAATGTTGACCCATGATTATGAGACCCAAATAACTATAATTTTTCTTCTATTTAAAAAGAAGAGGTTTTATCAGGAGTTTTCTTCAAATTGAGTTAGAAAAAAATTAGGTTGGAGGGTAAATAATATTAAAAATTCATGTACATCTCACATGTTATTAAAAAAATCACATATAACAGATTTGGTTGGAGAAACCCAGTTTAAAATTCAGTCTTTTACAAGGTGGTTTCTCATAAGCTCCTTTATGGCAGCTTGTTTATTTTATAGTAGTATTAAAATTATAATTTCATTTTACAATAATTACATACGTATCAGTTTCTATCAACTTTTAAATTACTTGTTGTTAAAGAAAATTCAAAAATTAATTAAAATGGTCACATGATCAACATTATGGAATTAAAATGTAATATATAGCAACTTTTATTAATAGAGAATTGCTTCTTTTAATTTCTTTTATCCAATCTTTTTCTTTTACAATGAATTCTTTTCTTTAATTTATCCACACCATGCAGACCCCTTGACATGCAGGTGATGCTATCGCCTTTGACATTTTGGGCGCAATGAAATTAAGCAAAAGCAGGTTGAATATTTGCATGAAATTAAACCAGGAGCATCCATCCAAAACATCCCTTTCTTTCATATACGAAATCGTCGAAATGGACAAAAATTCAAAGATGAACTGTTTAATTACAGGAAATTTATATTAGAAAGGCTTGGTTCGGCGGTCCAAAATTTTTAAATACTTAAGGGTTTTTTTTTTTTTTTTGACAAATAACGGCTTGGGTATGGCAAAATGACAATAAAATCTACGTCTTAAGGATTTAAAAATTTTGAACTTATAAATTTCATAATTATATAGAACTTCCAATTATTTGCAAGGACTTTACCCAAATGGTATATATAGTTTAATTTTCTATCGTACTCTTTGAAAATAATTATAAATGGAGTATTGACATTATTGACCAAACGTACCTGTCCTATTTGGTGGGTGATTTGTTGATTTCGATTTAGTTGCGGTCCTCCTTTGTGGCCAGATTTGGATGAATCTTTCAAATCAAAGTCATTAGTCAACATAGGTGGCGGCAACTGTGGTGCATATGGACAATATGTTGTGCACGTTTGGCTGTCATTACTATTTGAACACAGATACTGAATCTGTAGCTTAGACAGAAAATTTGTCATGTTTGTCGGATTTAATCTCCTACCTTATAGGAATTGTCAGGAGTTTGAGTTGTTTAAACAAATAAAAGCCTTCTTCTGTCTACAAAGAGGAGGTTTTTTTTCTTTTCCCCACATTTTGCAATGGCAATAGTTGATAGATCACTTCATTTTCTGATTGTACTTCTCTATGTTTCCTGTTTCTCCTTGGCCCTTGCTCAAGATGTAAAATTCATCTACAATGGCTTCTTAAAGCCGATCTGCGTCTTGATGGAATGGCAGAATCCACCACACAAGTGGTCTATATTGCAGCTAACCAACAGCCTTTCACAAATCAAGTTGGTCACAGTTTCAATAAAGTTCAACACAAGTTCAATATCATCTCTTTCATTTTCTACCAACTTTGTGTTTGCCATGGTTCGTAATGTGAAAAATCTTGGTGGTCACGGCATTGCCTTCACCATCACTCCTCGACAAACTTCACCCATGCTCTAGCAAATGGGTATCTAGGCCTTTCAATGATTCAAATAACGGCTTTTCTACAAACCACATTTTGGCCATCGAGCTTGATACTGTTACCAACGTTGAATTCAGAGATATTACAGAGCAACATGTGGGAATCGATGTGAACGGCATGATATCAAATGAATCGGCTCCTGCAACGTATTTTTCCGTTGAAGAAGGGAAGAATATAAGCTTGGATATCATGAGTGGGAATCCAATGCATCTTTGGATAGACTATGATGATGAAGAGAAGTTGGTGAATGTAACACTTGCCCCAACAAGAATCCCAAAACCAGACCGGCCTCTGTTGTCAACACCAATTGATTTGTCTGAAATTCTCTTGGATCCATGTATGTTGGTTTCTCTTCAGCCACAGGTACAATTACAAGTGACCAATACATTCTTGGGATGGAGCTTTAATAAAAGTGGACCAGCACAAAGCCTTAATGTTTCAAGCCTTCCTTCACTTCCTGAACAGAGGAAAAGGAGAGAAATCAAGCCGCGTCATCATGATTTCTCTCATAGCAGTTGCAGTTGTGCTGATAACCGTCGCTGGAGCTGCTGTTTACATTTCAGGAGGAAGAAATATGAAGAACTACGAGAAGATTGGGAAGAGGAGTATGGCCCCACAGATTCAGCTACAAGAATCTCCACAAAGCAACCAAAGGTTTCAAAGACACAGAGGTTATTGGAGAAGGAGGTTTTGGAAAGGTTTATATGGGAATACTTCCTTCGTCTAATCTACAAATTGCAGTAAAGAGAGTCTCCCATGATTCCAGACAAGGGATGAAGGAATTTGTGGCTGAGATCGTTAGCATGGGAAGATTGAGGGCATAGGAACTTGGTGCAGCTCCTTGGCTATTGCCGGAGAAGGGGACAACTCCTCTTGGTGTATGATTATATGCCCAACGGAAGCCTTGACAAGTTCTTGTATAGCAATGAAAAACCAAACCTTAACTGGGTTCAACGATTTAGAATCATCAGAGGGATAGCATCTGGACTTCTTTACCTACATGAAGAGTGGGAACAGGTTGTTCTACACCGAGATGTAAAATCAAGCAATATTCTATTGGATGCTGAATTAAATGGAAGGTTAGGAGATTTTGGGCTTGCAAGATTACACGACCATGGAACCAATTCCCAAACCACCCATGTGGTTGGGACTGTGGGTTATTTGGCTCCGGAGATTTACAGAACAGGAAAGGCAACCACTTGTAGTGATGTGTTTGCTTTTGGGGCTTTCATGCTCGAAATGGCCTGTGGAAGGAAGCCAATATTAGAGGGCATGGGACTGCCTGAACGGGTGATTTTGGTTGATTGGGTCGCTGAGTGCTGGAGAAAAGGAAATATCCTTGATGCTAGTGATCCAAGATTGGAAGGTAATTATATGGTGGAGGAAATGGAATTGGTTTTGAAACTAGGCCTGTTTTGCTCACATTCAATACCAGCTTCTAGGCCTAGTATGAAGCAAGTGGTGCAGTTTTTGGATGGTGATGCTGATCTGCGAGAATTACCATATGACAGTGCTTCTTTTGGTACATTTACAAGTAATGAATCATCTAATTTCACGTCATTGCCTTTCTCCCAGACTTCCGGTCCTTCTATGTCTACCACTGATTCAATCTTGAGAGGTGGTCGTTGAATTGCCTGTCCCGTGCATGGGTAGTGATCATAGCACTCCACGTAGGACACTCAGGCAACCTCATGATTCTATTCCATGATACTTGGAATATATGAGGGAAGCAGCAGATGATCAGATTGCCAAGGAGATTATCAAGGAAGATAAGGATCAGCGCAGTGAAGAAGCTAGGATGAAAAAGTTATTGTGCAGAGATTAAACAATACTAAAGCATATCTATCCTAGCCGTAGTTCTCTTAGTTGTGTTATCTTTATCTTATCTTTTGTATTACGTCTATCAGCAGCTAATTAAGCTCTTATCTTGTTATTATTTCGTTACTAATCGTAGTATATTTTAGACAAGGAGAGGAGCAACATAGACAAAAGTCATGTGTGCCTAATATTATAGTTTGAATTTGCAGGCTTGCAGCTAGCTCAGGGAGTTAGGTCATTTGGGAATTTTAGATTTAAGCGTTCGAGGTAAATAATTAAACTAAGTATAGAAGTAGATAAATTGATTAGTGAAATTTTGGGGTCTTTGTGTTTCTAAGCTTGTTTATTTTAAAGAGAAGAAGATGCAGCTTCCTCTTTTCTTTTATCCCACGCTATCTTTTTTTCTTTTGTCAAAAAAGAAAAAACACACAAAAAATTGACCCGTTGAGAAGTGCGGCTTAATTAAGACATTTTGGGCTCAATGAAAGCACATGTAGGTTGAACTTGTGCATCAAACCAGCACTTATCATATGGGGACAAAAAGTCACTGAAGATCTAGACCCCACTCTTCAAACACTTGATCAAAGATGACCCGTAACTTCAGACTAACAATTGCAAACTACTTGATAATTTTTTACATGACTTGTGAATTTGATATGAATTTAATATGAAATTAGCAGTTTAGAGTTGAGAAGTCAACCTTTTAATTAAATGAATTGAGTTAAGGTTACCATATAGTCTTACATATATGCCACAACACAACTCAAACCCAATATGCGAACATATGGTTAGCAATTTTTTATACGACCTGCTAACACAACAAGAAATTAACAGCTCTGTTTGGGGATGGACAGGACTGGACCATCCCAAAATCCCAAAAAAAATTTCTCAAAATCAACCCCAACATTCTTATTTTTATATCACATCAATCACTTTTTATTACTATTCAAATAAAAAAATCACTACAAAACAAAAAATTTCATTTTTTTTTTGTAAAATATTTTTACTTTTTTTTTTCACATCAATCAAATTTGCTATAGTATCAATCCACTTCCTCAAGTCCAATTCATTGCCAAACATAGCTAACAAGTTAATGTTGAAAGGTTTGACCTATTTAATTAAATAGGTCAAATTAGAATTGATCTACATAATCTTATACATATACTTCAATAAAACTTTACCTTGACACTGAAAATGCATTGACAGTACCCCTAACCAACACCTCATAAAGATAATATTGTAAGCTTTAAGATTGAGTGTAAGCTTTCAATTGCTTAATTTCTAAGGTTTACAAGCAATAGCTACCAAGAATTATTTGTAATGCAAGTTGATGTTTTGCTTGGTTAATATATATTATCTATTTGAATATCTTGTATGAGTATTTAAGAAGTGATACACATACTCCCAAATAATTACTCATAAGTGCTCATTTTTTAACGTGACAGTAAAAATCATCATTAAATAAAATAACCAAAAAAAAAAAAAAAACATATAGCATCAAATCATGATTTGCACTGCCATGTTAAGAAGTAAGCACTTGAGAGTTCCCTTGAATATTTATATCTGAAGCAATTGATCTCAAGTATTAAGGATCAAAGTTTCTCACAGGAAGCCATAGCATGAACTAAAATAAACTTTCCATGGTCTAGCTTGTATATGTATGTACATTTCATCCACTTTTTTTTTTAATGAAAAATACGCATATTCTTAAATTATCATATATAAAAGGGGGCGCTTGCCCAAGTGGGCGAGAAAAATGTCCTTCATAAAATTTTAAAACAAATATTAATATTATATTTAATTAGCATTGGAATTTTTTTTGGTAGTTTAGGGCCAATAGGGTTGGTAGTTGGTAGTATATATACTTTTCTTTTCTTTTCTTTTTTTCCAATGAATACATTTCATCCATGTTGAAAATATTGACACTGGAATTTTTCTTCTATTTTATTTGAAGTGATGTTTTGCATAAGGTTTGAGCAAAGACTTTATTAATGAAAAAAACGCACTACGTACGTAGTATAGACATTGACCAAACCCGTCCTCTTTGGTGGGTGAGAAATGTTGCATGGTTTAGATATATGCCGGGCTCTTTGTTTCGCCGCTGATCCCATGAGGTTTTTTAATGCTGATCATGTTTTTCCATCTAGTCGCAGTCCTCCTTTTGATCGAGGCTGGATTCATTGAATGAATCTTTCTTTCTTTTCTTTTTTCTTTAGAATCTTCCTCCAAATCATTGTCAAGGCATAGGTGGCAGCAAGGGTGGTGCATATCAAATCAAAATTCCAAGTGGAAAATCTAGATATCTTCTTTGTGAGGCAATTGACTGAAGACAGACGCTGAATGTTCAAAATATAGTCCTATTCTTCTGTTTACACTATATTTATATATTTCTACAAACATGTGTCATTTCTTAGGAGTTTGAGACATTCAAACAAATAAAAGGCTTCGTCTGTCTACAAAGAGGAGGTTTTTTTGTTTTTTTAGCACTCTTTGCAATGGCATTAGTTCTTGGATCACTTCATTTTCTGATACTTCTCTATGTTTCCTATATTCCCTTGGCTCTTGCTCAAGATGAAAATGGCTTCATTTACAATTGCTTCCATGATCAAGCCAATCTAAGTCTTGATGGAATCGTAGAAATCCACCCCAATGGTCTACTGCAGCTAACCAACCTTTCACGCCAACAAGTTGGTCGTGTTTTCTTTCGGTTTCCATTCAAATTCGACACAAATTCATCTCTTTCATTTTCTACAAACTTTGTGTTTGCCATGGTTCCTGAAGTGGATAACATTGGTGGTGAGGGTGTTGCCTTCACCATCAGTCCCTCGAGAGACTTCTCCCATGCTGAACCAAATCGGTATCTGGGGCTCTTCAATGATTCAAATAACAACAATACTAAAAACCACATCTTGGCCATCGAGCTTGATCCTGTTCCAGGGCCTGATTTTGGAGATATTACAAATCATGTAGGAATCGACGTCAACAGTATAGACTCTAAAGAATTAGCTCCCGCAATGTATTTTTCCAATGAAGAAGGGAAGAATATAAGCTTGGAGCTCCTCAGTGGGAATCCAATGCATCTTTGGATAGACTATGATGAAGCAGAGGAGTTACTGAATGTAACACTAGCCCCAACCACAATCCCAAAACCGAACTGACCTCTCTTGTCAAAACCCATCAACTTGTCTCAAATTCTCTTGGAATCCATGTATGTTGGTTTCTCTTCAGCCACAGGTACACTTGCAAGTGATCACTACATTCTTGGATGGAGCTTTAATAAAAGTGGACCAGCACAAAGCCTTGATGTTTCAAGCCTCCCTCCGCTTCCAGAGAGGAAAGGGAATGAGAAAGCAGGCCTAGTTATCATGACTTCTCTCATAGCAGTAGCAGTTGTGCTTATAATCATCGCCGGAGCGGCAGCTTACATTTTGAGGAGGAAGAAATAAAGAACTACGAGAAGATTGGGAAGAGGAGTATGGCCCCCACAGATTCAGCTACAAGAATCTCTACAAAGCAACAAAAGGTTTCCAAGATACAGAGGTTATTGGAGAAGGAGGTTTTGGAAAGGTTTATATGGGAATACTTCCTTCGTCTAATCTACAAATTGCAATAAAGAGAGTCTCCCATGATTCCAAACAAGGGATGAAGGAATTTGTGGCTGAGATCGTTAGCATGGGAAGACTGAGGCATAGGAACTTAGTGCAGCTCCTTGGCTATTGCCGGAGAAGGGGACAACTCCTCTTGGTGTATGATTATATGCCCAACGGAAGCCTTGACAAGTTCTTGTATAGCAATGAAAAACCAAACCTTAACTGGGTTCAACGATTTAGAATCATCAGAGGGGTAGCATCTGGACTTCTTTACCTACATGAAGAGTGGGAACAGGTTGTTCTACACCGAGATGTAAAATCAAGCAATATTCTATTGGATGCTGAATTAAATGGAAGGTTAGGAGATTTTGGGCTTGCAAGATTACACGACCATGGAACCAATTCCCAAACCACCCGTGTGGTTGGGACTGTGGGTTATTTGGCTCCGGAGATTTACAGAACAGGAAAGGCAACCACTTGTAGTGATGTGTTTGCTTTTGGGGCTTTCATGCTTGAAGTGGCCTGTGGAAGGAAGCCAATATTAGAGGGCATGGGGCTGCCTGAACGGGTGATTTTGGTTGATTGGGTAGCTGAGTGCTGGAGAAAAGGAGAGATCCTTGATGCTAGTGATCCAAGATTGGAAGGTAATTATATGGTGGAGGAAATGGAATTGGTTTTGAAACTAGGCCTGTTTTGCTCACACTCAATACCAGCTACTAGGCCCAGTATGAAGCAAGTGGTGCAGTTTTTGGATGGTGATGCTGATCTGCGGGAATTACCATATGACAGTGCTTCGTTTGGTACATTTACAAGTAACGAATCATCTAATTTCACGTCATTGCCTTTCTCTCAGGCTTCCGGTCCTTCTATGTCTACCACTGATTCAATCTTGAGAGATGGTCGCTGAATTGCCTGTCTCGTGCATAGGTAGTGATCAAAGCACTCCACGTAGGACACTCAGGCAACCTCATGATTCTATGTGAAAAACGTTAAGCAAACTCCAAACAATTGTTTATCACAATTTATGCGAATTAAACTATGAAGCAATAAACAATTTAATCAACAAAATATCAAAAGCAATAAAAAGCGGACACAGATATTTTAGTTCTGAAGAGAAACCAATTAGAGCACTTCTCTAATTGTAAAACCTCTCAAGGCAGCCAAACCGAAATCACTATCAAAGATTATCAGAGATTACAGACACTAGAACACTTACAACCTTTTGCAAGACCTCGGCTTTCATAAGATCGACAAACCTCCACTCGTCTCCTTGCTCACAATCTTCTTCAATGATTCTCCTTTATCGAACCCTTCCGATAGGCTTCTCAATACGCTCACAAATAATTAACAAAGACTAAACACTCCAATATCAAAGGCTCTCTTGGCACCACGACGGCAAATTCTAGATGTAGAATTCGTAACCTAAGCAGATCTGTAGAGATCTATTTATAACACCTAAAGACTTCTAGTCTCAATAGAACTCAAATACAATGTATTTTAGACCTAGAAGCTCTGGGCGTCATCCGGACGATAAGTGGGCTCGTCCGGACGGGCTATATAAAAAACAGAACATGAGTTCATTAATGGGCCGTCCGGAGTAACATTGGCCGTCCGGACGGTGCTACAATGCACTTTCTCCTTTCTTTTCGCGCGTTGGAGGCGTCGACGGGTGCTGACGGACGAACGGACTGCGAGCGCACTCGGGTTTTAGTACTGGAGTTCTTAACTGCATCACGTCCGGACGTCTATGAATCCCGTCCGAACGCTTGGCTCTTTTCTTTCCATTTTGCTCACGAACATTAGCCAATACTTCAAACTAACAAACTCCCCCTTTGGCAATTTCGGGAACAAAATCATCTCCCCCAACAAACTCCCCCTTTTTGTCACAAATTGACAAAATATTTCAAATTTCTGAAACACTTAACAAAAACATCAAGGCATATGTGGAAAGGAAACAAAAACAAAAAAAATAATAAAAAATAAAAAATAAAATTCATGATTAACCGATGAAGAATTGCATGTTATAACACAAGATCATGAAGAACAGAAACTCCCCCTAAAAAAATACCAAACAATCAACAAGAACCATTTAAAAAAAATTTCTCCCCCTCAAAAGTCAAGAAAACACAGGATGCATACATCACAAACTCATGATTTCAAGCAATGAATATTCCAATTTATCAAAAAAATTTAAAATATACATGAGAGTTATATAAAACCACGAACACTTTTTTAACCCAAGCAATGCCAAGAATTCCATTCAACCCATGCTTGTGTTGTGTGTGTAAGCCAACCATTGAAATAAAACAAATTTATAAGTTGAGTAGGAGGTTTCACTACGATAAAGGTTTTAACAAGCAAATCAAATCAAAAGTCAAACCTTATCATACTAGGGCTTAGCCACTCTCATCCAATGCATTCCTCTTTTGAAACAAAGCAAGCTTGACACTGTTAATTTAATTCCTTTGGAATGTATTCTTTGAATATTTTATTTCACAATTTTTTCTTCATGAGAAGGTGTCTTGAAACATTTAATGCTTTGAGAAATGCAGGAATTTATAAGCCCTAGGTTCAACTAGCGTATGGTCAATTTGATAGATACAACTAGTCAAAACCCTCATATAGTTACCTCACACAACTCATATTAAAAAAACTCAATTTAAGCTTAAGTGTGCACAAAAGTTTAAAGCATGAACAAAATGTACAATTTAAGCTTAAGCTTTAGGTAACCACAGAAAAAATGTCCATTGAAATAATATGACAACTCATGCATATTGAAAACTTTTTAAAACACAAGGAATTAAATCCATATAAGAAACATGAGCACATAATGGACACTCAAGGTGCATCAGACAAAAGAATGAAGAAATAAAAATAACTAAATTAGAATATTTTTGTCTTTTTGAAATTTTTCAACAAAAAAAAAAAAAAAATGCACACACAAAAAAAATAAAATAAAAGACAAACTAAACAAAAAAAACAAAACAAAAATAAAACAAAACAAAACATGCTCTAGGATATTCAAAATAAAACAAGACAACCAATCCTAGGCATGTGGGTGACTCACCTAATCAAGGTGAGATCACCACCACTCCCCTCAAGGGGTGAGTGGTATTTTCCTTCTTAACCCAAATTTTCTTCGTTTTGGGAACAGAAGTGTGACTCTTAGCCAAGTCATTTAAGCTGGGTGATAACACCCTTCACCATGTTAAATAATTCATCATGACTATTTCCAAAACGAAGATAGTCTCTTTTGACTCATGATTATTCAACTGAAAACAATTGAGCGAATATGCCCAATCTTACCACAATGATGACATGTAGGAATGAACCTTTGAGTAGGTTGGTTCCTTGGCATATGAGCACGCGTCTCGGTGTAGAGCGAGACACATAGGAATCGATTAGAATTTCCTTACCTTTCTTACCTCTTGACTGGAGGAAGCATTTCCTTCTTCTTAGCCAAGTTTTCTTCTTTACACAGGTTTCACAAAAATCAACTTTGAAGGAGAAACAACATTAGTAGAAGAAACAACAGTTTATCAAACCCAATCCAGTTCTATCAAATGAATGTTTCGATTATGCAACATGTGATTAAGTTTCTCATTAGAGAACTTTTTCAAATGATTTCTTGAATCATTAAGATCATTCTCTAAGGATTTCACTTTGGCAATCAAACTATTTTCAGATTTCAAGGTATCATGAATAGCATGTGAATCATTCAAGGTACTAGACAGTTTATCCTTTTCAAGATTAACTTCTTTAAGTTTCTGCAAGTGTTTGCTTATTCAACTTCTTCAAATTTCTTGTATTCCAAAAATAGAGATTATAAGCATTTTGTAGATCACCTTCCTCTTGATTCATTGTCACAAATACCATAATCACCATCAAGAGATTTACACTCACTAACATCATCCTCACTATCATAAGAAACCCCAAAAGCAACATAATTTGCAACATTTTCATCTTTTCTTCTTGGTCGATTCATCACTTTGAGTCACATTAAAAGCCCTACCTTTTGACTTGATCAAATTTCCACAATCAAGACGATATGTGACCAACACCACCACACTCATAACACTTAACCTCACCATCTAGGATTCATAGAATTTTTTTGACTCTACTTCTAGAATTTCCATTGTTTGAAGAAATTTCTTAAACTTCCTAGCCATCATGGCAACTCTTCATCATCTCCAAATCCTCATCAATCTACAGTTTCTACCTTTAGTAGTCTTGATCTTAAGAGCTAGATTTTTGAATTTCTTTGGCTTAGGTAGCAAGAGCTCAAAAGTCTGAAGTGAACCTACAAGTTCCTCTACTCTCATGGTTTCTAGATCTTGGCTTTGTGTTATCGCGCAACTTTGAGGTATAAATCTAGAAGGTAGTGATCTCAAGATTTTCTTGACCATCTTAGCATCGATCATTTTCTTTCCAAGATTAATGGTAGAGTTTCTAATGGTGCTAAGCTTAGAATAAAACTCATCAAAAGTCTCTTCCTCTTCCATCCTAATCTCTTCAAATTTTGATACTAACATCTGAATTTTAGAGGCTTTCACAATTTTAGATCCTTCATGGGTAATTTCCAAAGTTTCCCATGCTTCTTTAGCTATTACACATCGAGAAATTCTTCCAAATTCTTCATGGCACAAAGATGTATAGATGGCATGTAACGCTTTGTCATTCGCGAAGAAGCAATCTTTTCATCCTTTGAAAATTCAGCAATTGCCTTATTAGGATTAATCCATCCAGATTCAACAATATGCCAAACGTCAATGGATTTGAGATATGCTTTCATCTGAATTTTCCAAAAGCGTATAATTGGATCCGTCAAAAGGCGAAGTGAGTTAGGTGCAAGCTGTGTGAGACATATTAGGCGAGTCAGGATCACACTCAAGAAATTAATCCCTACGAGTGAACCGCTCGATACCAATTGAAAAACCTATACAACTCCAAACAATTGTTTATCACAATTTATGCGGAATTAAACTATGAAGCAATAAACAATTCAATCAACAAAATATCAAAAGCAATAAAGAAGCAGACACATATATTTTGGTTACGAAGAGGAAACCAATTAGAGCACTTCTCTAATTGTAAAACCTCTCCGGGGCAGCCAAACCCAGGAAATCACTATCAAAAGATTATCCAGAGATTACAGACACTAACACTTACAACCTTTGCAAGACCTCGGCTCGTAAGATCGACAAGCCTCCGACTCGTCTCCTTGCTCACAATCTTCTTCAACGTGATTCTCCTTTATCGGACCCTTCCGACAGGCTTCTCAATAACGCTCACAGTCAATTAACAAAGACCAAAACACTCCAAGAGAGAGAAAATAAACGCTCAATATCAAAGGCTCTCTTGGCACCACGGCAAATTCTAGATGTAGAATTAAGTAACCTAACAGATCTGTAGAGATCTATTTATAACACCTAAAGACTTCTAGTCTCAATAGAACTCAAATACAATGTATTTTAGACCTAGAAGCTACGGGCCGTCCGGATAAGTGGGCTCATCCGGACGGGCTATAAAAACCTGGAACATGAGTTCATTAATGGGCCGTCCGGTAACATTGGCCGTCCGGACGGTGCTAGGGCAAATGCACTTTCTCCTTTCTTTTTACAGCGCGGCGTTGAGGCGAGACCGGCTGACAACGACTTGAGCGGATGAGCGGAGCACTCGGGTTTTAATCTTGGAGTTCTTAAGCGCATCACGTCCGACGTCTATGAATCCCGTCCGACGCTTGGCTCTTTTCTTTCCATTTTGCTCACGAACATTTAGCCAATACTTCAAAAACACTATGGAACCATGATACTTGGAATATATGAGGAAGCGGCAGATGATCGATCAAATTGCTAAGGAGATTATCAAGGAAGATAAGGATCAGCCAGTGAAGAAGCTAGGATGAAAGTCCTTGTGAAGAGACCAAACAATATTAAAGCATATCATTCCTAGCCGTAGTTCTCTTAGTTGTGTATGCGTTATCTTTATCTTATCTTTGTATTACGCCTATGAGTCTATATCATTAGCTAAGCTCTTATCTTGTTATTTCCTGTTATTATTTCGCTAATTAATCGTAATATATTTAAGACAAGGAGAGAGCAACATAGATATTCCTTGAGAATTGTATTAAATGTTCATCATAATTGGAGTTCACTACAAAAAATGGAAGATTAGTAACGTTTGAAAATTCAAGCGTTACTAATTTAATAACGTTGAATTTTCAAAAGCGTTACTAATGAAATCAAACAAAAAAAAGCGAAATCAAACAAAATAATGAAAAATAAAAAATCTTCCATTAGTAACGTTGCGTATGTGCAAGCGTTACCAATGGAGTTTTCCATTGGTAACGTTGCAAATGCAACGTTACTAATGGAACATTTTTTTTTTTTAACTTTCATTTTTCCTTCATTTGGTTTGTTTTTTTTTTTTTTTGCTCCACTTTATTTCTATTACTTGGACATTAGCACTATAATTAACTACATTTTATTTACTACTAATTAACTATATATATTAAGTATTAAGTACTAATTAATATAATTATATAATTATTATACAACTAATTAATTATATACTATTTTAGTAGTACTTAATTACATATTAAATATAGTTCTAATTAATTATATACTAATTATAGTAGTAATTAAGTATAGTATTTATTAATTATAGTAGTAAAAAAAATATTAAATAGGTAAAAAAAAACAAAATAATGGAAAAAAAAATCTTCCATTAGTAACGTTGCAAATTTGCAGCGTTACCAATGGACCATTAGTAACGTTGGACTTTTCCAACGTTACTAATGGAACAATATATATTTTTTTTTTAACTTTCATTTTTCCTTCATTTGGTTTGTTTTTTTTTTGCTCACTTTATTTCTATTACTTGGACATTAGTACTATAATTAACTACATTTTATTTATACTACTAATTAACTATATATATTAGTATTAAGTACTAATTAATATAATTATATAATTATTATACAACTAATTAATTATATACTATTTTTAGTAGTACTTAATTACATATTAAATATAGTTCTAATTAATTATATACTAATTATAGTAGTAATTAAGTATAGTATTTATTAATTATAGTAGTAATGAAGTGTATATTAATTATAGGTAAAAAACAAAAAAAAAACGAAAATCTAACAAAATAATTAAAAAATAAAAATTGTTCCATTAGTAACGTTGGAAAAGTTTGAAGCGTTACCAATGGAACCTCCATTAGTAACGTTGCAAATATGCAAGCGTTACTAATGGAACAAATTTTTTCCATTTTTTTTAACTTTCATTTTTCTTCATTTGGTTTGTTTTTTTTTTTTTTTGCTCACTTTATTTCTATTACTTGGACATTAGTACTATAATTAACTACATTTATTTATACTACTAATTAACTATATATATTAGTATTAAGTACTAATTAATATAATTATATAATTATTATACAACTAATTAATTATATACTACTTTTAGTAGTACTTAATTACATATTAAATATAGTTCTAATTAATTATATACTAATTATAGTAGTAATTAAGTATAGTATTTATTAATTATAGTAGTAATGAAAAAACAAAAAAAAACGAAAATAGAACAAAATAATTAAAAAAAAAATATTGTTCCATTAGCAATTGCAAATCCAAGCGTTACCAATGGAACCTCCATTAAACGTTGCAAATCAACGTTACTAATGAAGATATATATATATATATATTTTTTTTTTTTAACTTTCATTTTCCTTCATTTGGTTTGTTTTTTTTTTTTTTTTTTGCTCACTTTATTTCTATTACTTGGACATTAGTACTATAATTAACTACATTTTATTTTTACTACTAATTAACTATATATATTAGTATTAAGTACTAATTAATATAATTATATAATTATTATACAACTAATTAATTATATATACTATTTTTAGTAGTACTTAATTACATATTAAATATAGTTCTAATTAATTATATACTAATTATAGTAGTAATTAAGTATAGTATTTATTAATTATAGTAGTAATGAAGTGCATATTAATTATAGGTAAAAAACAAAACAAAAAAAAACGAAAATAACAAAATAATTAAAAAAAAAATATTGTTCCATTAGTAACGTTGCAAATTTGCGTTACCAATAGAATTCCATTGGTAAGTAGCGTTACTAATCATTGATTATAATATATATATATATTTTTCTTTCATTTTCTTCATTTGGTTTGTTTGTTTTTTTTTTTTTTTTGCTCCACTTTATTTCTATTACTTGGACATTAGTACTATAATTAACTACATTTTATTTATACTACTAATTAACTATATATATTAAGTATTAAGTACTAATTAATATAATTATATAATTATTATACAACTAATTAATTATATACTATTTTTAGTAGTACTTAATTACATATTAAATATAGTTCTAATTAATTATATACTAATTATAGTAGTAATTAAGTATAGTATTTATTAATTATAGTAGTAATGAAGTGTATATTAATTATAGGTAAAAAAACAAAAACAAAACGAAAATCTAACAAAATAATTAAAAAATAAAATATGTCTTCCATTAGTAACGCGAAAATTTGCAACGTTACCAATGGAACTCATTAAACGTTGCTTTCGTTACCTACTAATTTTATATATTTTTTTAACTTTCATTTTCCTTCATTTGGTTTGTGTTTTTTTTTTTTTTTTGCTCACTTTATTTCTATTACTTGGACATTAGTACTATAATTAACTACATTTTATTTATACTACTAATTAACTATATATATTAGTATTAAGTACTAATTAATATAATTATATAATTATTATACAACTAATTAATTATATACTATTTTAGTAGTACTTAATTACATATTAAATATAGTTCTAATTAATTATATACTAATTATAGTAGTAATTAAGTATAGTATTTATTAATTATAGTAGTAATAAAGTGTATATTAATTATAGGTAAAAAACAAAAAAAAAACGAAAATCTAACAAAATAATTAAAAAAAAAATTTGTCTTCCATTAGTAACGGTTGGAAAACGTTACCAATGGAACCTCCATTGGTAACGTTGCAAGTCTACAACGTTACTAATGGAAAACAATTTTTTTTTTTTAACTTTCATTTTTCCTTCATTTGGTTTGTTTTTTTTTTTTTTTTGTCACTTTATTTCTATTACTTGGACATTAGTACTATAATTAACTACATTTTATTTATACTACTAATTAACTATATATATTAGTATTAAGTACTAATTAATATAATTATATAATTATTATACAACTAATTAATTATATACTATTTTTAGTAGTACTTAATTACATATTAAATATAGTTCTAATTAATTATATACTAATTATAGTAGTAATTAAGTATAGTATTTATTAATTATAGTAGTAATGAAGTGTATATTAATTATAGGTAAAAAAAAACAAAAAAAACGAAAATACAAAATAATTAAAAAAAAAAATATGTTCCATTAGTGCGTTGCAAATTTGCAACGTTAAGAACCTCCATTGTAGCGTTGCAAATCAGCGTTACTAATAAAATTTTTTTTTTTAACTTTCATTTTCCTTCATTTGGTTTTTGTTTTTTTTTTTTTTTTGCTCACTTTATTTCTATTACTTGGACATTAGTACTATAATTAACTTCATTTTATTTATACTACTAATTAACTATATATTAAGTATTAAGTACTAATTAATATAATTATATAATTATTATACAACTAATTAATTATATACTATTTTTAGTAGTACTAATTACATATTAAATATAGTTCTAATTAATTATATACTAATTATAGTAGTAATTAAATTGTATATGTTAATTATAGGTAAAAAACAAAAAAAAACGAAAATCTAACAAAATAATTAAATAAAAAATATGTCTTCCATTAGTAACGTTGCAAATTTGCGTTACCAATGGAACCTCCATTAACGTTGCAAATTGCAACGTTACTAACATATATATATATATATTTTTTTTAACTTTCATTTTTCCTTCATTTGGTTTGTTTGTTTGTTTTTTTTGCTCACTTTATTTCTATTACTTGGACATTAGTACTATAATTAACTACATTTTATTTATACTACTAATTAACTATATATATTAGTATTAAGTACTAATTAATATAATTATATAATTATTATACAACTAATTAATTATATACTATTTTTAGTAGTACTTAATTACATATTAAATATAGTTCTAATTAATTATATACTAATTATAGTAGTAATTAAGTATAGTATTTATTAATTATAGTAGTAATGAAGTGTATATTAATTATAGGTAAAAAAAAAAAAAAAAAAACGAAAATCTAACAAAATAATTAAAAAATAAAAATATACTTCCATTAGTAACGCGTTGCAAATTTGCAGCGTTACTAATAGAATTCCATTAGTGCGTTGCAAATCAGCGTTACTAATGGAAAAATTTTATATATATATTTTTTAACTTTCATTTTCCTTCATTTGGTTTGTTTTTTTTTTTTTTGCTCACTTTATTTCTATTACTTGGACATTAGTACTATAATTAACTTCATTTTATTTATACTACTAATTAACTATATATATTAAGTATTAAGTACTAATTAATATAATTATATAATTATTATACAACTAATTAATTATATACTATTTTTAGTAGTACTTAATTACATATTAAATATAGTTCTAATTAATTATATACTAATTATAGTAGTAATTAAGTATAGTATTTATTAATTATAGTAGTAATGAAGTGCATATTAATTATAGGTAAAAAAACAAAAATCAAATAAAAATAATAAAAAAAAAATTTCCATTAAGTAACGTTGCAAATGTACAAGCGTTACCAATGGAATTCCATTAGTAACGTTGCACATACAAGCGTTACTAATGGAACATTTTTTTTTATTCTTTCATTTTTCCTTCATTTAGTTTGTTTTTTTTTTTTTTTTGTTTGCTCCACTTTATTTCTATTACTTGCATATTAGTACTATAATTAACTACATTTTATTTATACTACTAATTAACTATATATATATTTAGTATTAAGTACTAATTAATATAATTATATAATTATTATACAACTAATTAATTATATACTACTTTTAGTAGTACTTAATTACATATTAAATATAGTTCTAATTAATTATATACTAATTATAGTAGTAATTAAGTATAGTATTTATTAATTATAGTAGTAATGAAGTGCATATTAATTATAGGTAAAAAACAAAAAATAAAACGAAAATAAACAAAATAATGGAAAAAAATTTGTTCCATTAGTAACGTTGGAAAAGTCCAACGTTACCAATGGAACCTCCATTAATAACGTTGGACTTTCCAACGTTACTAATGAACAATTTTCTTTCATTTTCTTCATTTGGTTTGTTTTTTTTTTTTTTTTGATTACTTGGACATTAGTACTATAATTAACTACATTTTATTTATACTACTAATTAACTATATATATTAAGTATTAAGTACTAATTAATATAATTATATAATTATTATACAACTAATTAATTATATACTATTTTTAGTAGTACTTAATTACATATTAAATATAGTTCTAATTAATTATATACTAATTATAGTAGTAATTAAGTATAGTATTTATTAATTATAGTAGTAATGAAGTGTATATTAATTATAGGTAAAAAAAAAAAAAAAAAACGAAAATCAAACAAAATAATTAAAAAAGAAAAAAAATCTTCCATTAGTAACGTTGCAAATTGCAACGTTACCAATGGAGGTTCCATTGGTAACGTTAGATGTCAACGTTGCAAATTTGCAACGTTACTAATGGAACACTTTTTTTTAACTTTCATTTTCCTTCATTTGGTTTTTTTTTGCTCCACTTAGTACTATAATTTACATTTTATTTATACTACTAATTAACTATATATATTAAGTATTAAGTACTAATTAATATAATTATATAATTATTATACAACTAATTAATTATATACTATTTTAGTAGTACTTAATTACATATTAAATATAGTTCTAATTAATTATATACTAATTATAGTAGTAATTAAGTATAGTATTTATTAATTATAGTAGTAATGAAGTGTATATTAATTATAGGTAAAAACAAAAAAAAAACGAAAATCAAATAAAATATTAAAATAAATATTCCATTAGTAACGCTGCAAATCTGCAATGTTACTAATGGAAGATTTTTTTTTTTTTTTAACTTTCATTTTTTCCTTCATTTGGTTTTTTTTTTTTTGCTCTTTATTTCTATTACTTGGACATTAGTAATATATATTAAGTATTAATTACTAATTAATATAATTATATAATTATTATACAACTAATTAATTATATACTATTTGTAGTAGTACTTAATTACATATTAAATATAGTTCCAATTAATTATATACCAATTATAGTAGTAATTAAGTATAGTAATTAATACTATAATTATTAAACTTTTGGTATTTTTTCCAGAATTTATTATATATTTTATATATTTATTATTTATTATTTATTATTTATATTAATTTTTATAAAATTTTCAACTAGTAACGTTTGAAATATTCAAATGTTATTAAAAGGTAACGTTTGAATTCTTAGTTACTTCAAAAATAAAAAATTATTATATATTTATTTTTATTATTTTATTTAGTATATTTATATATAAATATACATATATATTAAGTAGTAGTATACGTAATATATACAGTTAATTAATACTATAATTAAAATATAATTATTTGTTTTTATGAAATTATTTTTTATGTTTTTATTTGATATTATTTTTATGTTTTATTTGTGTTTACTTTTTGAAAATTTTTATTGAAGTTTTTTTTCTTCTCTTTTTTATCTCCCCAGCTTTTGTTCTTCTCAGCCACCAGCCACACACGTAGGTTTTTTCCTTCTCAGCTTTTTTCTTCTCTGTTTTTTTCTCCCCAGCTTTTCTTCTTAGCCGGCGTTACCCACTCTCGCCGGAGATCCAAACGCGACCCAACACCACCGGAGCTCCAGGTCACGCTGATCTGTCCGCCGTTCACCGCTGATTTTCCGTCTCTGGTTTTACTTTCCCGTCTCTGGTTTTACTTTCCTGTTTTTGTCTCTGGTTAATTGTTTGTCTTCTTAATTTCAGTAGGGAGCTGCATGCGCGTGGGAGAAACAAAGGAGAGAGAGAAAAAAAAAAGGCCAGCTGTGTGCCTGGGTGGGAGAAAGAAAACAGAGGAGAGAAAAGCTGGCTGGCGTGGTTGGGTGGGGAGAAAGAACTGAGAGACAGAAAAAAAAAAAAAAAGCTGCATGCGTACGTGGTTGGGTGGGGAGAAAGAAGAGAGAGAGACAAAGAAAGAGAGGAGAGAAAAAAAAAAAAAAAAAAAAAAGGCCGGCTGTGTGCCTGGGTGGGAGAAAGAAAACAGACGAGAGAAAAGCTGGTGGAAAAAGAAAACAGAGGAGAGAAAAAGCTGGGCGTGGTTGGGTGGGGAGAAAGAAGAAAGAGAGAGAGAGGAAAAAGAAAAGAAAAAAGCCTGCTGCACGTGGCTGGAGAGAGAGAGGAAAAAAGAAAAGAAAAAAGCATGCTGCACGTGGCTGGAGAGAAAGAGAAAAAAAGGGTCTGCTGCTGGGTGGGAGAAAGAAAGAGAGGGAGGAAAAGAAAAATAAAAATATCAATGGTAACGTTTCATGTTTGAAACGTTACCTATGGAGCATCAAAATAAAAATAAAAATTCCAATGGTAATTTCAAATTTGAAACGTTGAGATGGAAAAAAAAATTAAAAAATAAAATTCAATGGTAACGCTTTCAAATTTGAAAGCGTTACTATGACAAATTAAATTTTTTAAAAAAATTCAATGGTAACGCTTCAAATTTGAAACGTTACTAATGGAAACAAAATTAAAAAAAAAAGATTTCCAATGGTAACGTTTCAAATTTGAAACGTTACTAACGGTCTTCAAAAATTAAAAAAAAAAACAAATTACCATTGGTAACGTTTCAAAAAGTGAAACGTTACCAATGGTCCATTAGCAATTTATTACTTTAGTAATCGACCATTTGGTAACGTTTTAAACGTTACCTTCCATTAGTAACGTCTTAATTGTCCCTAAAACGTTACTAATGGTTAGTTACTAAAAAATTTTTTTTGTAGTGGTTCATTATCAATCTATCGTTCTTATCGACTTGGTATCAGAGCATGGCTACCAACCTGAACCGCATTGAGAAATTGGAATTTGATGAAGAAATGTTGAAGATGAGGCATCTTTCCATGAGTTTAGAATTAATTTCAAGTACACTCGAGTGGAACCAAGACATTAATCACCACCGTATGCCTTGTTCTTGTCCGGCTAAGTTGGATATTTTCCGTTATGCGGTGGATGATACCACAAATTGGTTGGACCGGATAGTTCAATACTTTGACTACAGACAAAAGTCATGTGTGAGATAAATTAATTAGTGAAATTTTGGGGTCCATTTGTTAATTCCTTAGCATTGTTATTTGTTTGATTTTGTGTTGTTTTTGTGTTTTCGTATTTAATAAAGATGCAAGAAAAACCATTAAATTTGGGTTTAAAGCACAATTTGAGTGGACCTAGAAGATATGATTAAGCAATCAATCACAATAGAGGATAGATATGATGTGGTTAAGTTTAATCATAACAAGAAAAGGATAAAATCGGAATTTCTCCACTTTGAGTCAAAATCGGATCGGATAGAATTTCAGATTTTGAACACGTCTCAGTATTTTGGCCATAACTTTCAGCTCAAATATCAGATTGAGGTGATTCCAGCGGCATTGGAAAGATAATTCAATTTTCTACAAATCATGCTGAAATAGGATTTTCCTAAATCGGACTCCCGCTACGCCAAAATCGCCCCGCAAGTGAAGGAGGCAAATCTGGACGAATCCTTTTCCCACTTGTACATGGATTGACTCCTAATTCAACTAGGAGAATGAATTCCGAATTTTCTAGGTTTACTAGGGCTTCTAGGACTTGTTGCTCCCTATAAATAAGCCTCTATGCTTCAAGAGAAGAGATACTCAGTTTTAGACTTAGTTTTAGGCAGAAAATATTCTTGGAGGCTTAGCGGAGTCATGAGCGGCTAACCCCTTTGTGGGGTGTTGATGTAACCCTATCCAAGCACAATGGTTTGATTGTATTTAATTTCTAGACTTTCAATTTATGTATGTTGATTATATAACTGTGAGAATTGCTACAATTGAATTATGTTCTTAATTATTAAATGCAATTGTTCTTAAATTCCAAAATCAATATTTGTGAAATTCTTATCTTGTCTTAGAAAGTATTTTACTTTTATTGAACTCAAATCATTCATATTTTCTGTGATTATGGGGATGATGGTTATATAATGGGTTTAATAGGCATATGATTAATAGGATTAAGATAGGCCATGCCTAGGGAAGGCAATTAGTACTACACCCTAGTTTAGTATAATTTAGGTAGACGATTCGTACCGAAGATGGGTTATGCTATTCCATTAATTGTATGAAACTTATTAAAGGGTTTTATAGTTTATGCTCCTAGGAAGACGGGTCGCATCTTAGTGGTTAGGTGGACGATCCGTACAACCGAAGATAGATTATCCTTACTCTTTAATCAAGTAGTTTCTTGTTTAATTATAATATGCATAGAATGAATTTCTGAATTAAATCGATTGACCATTGTTGTGCGGATAGAGGTGAAGTCAATACCCTACACTCCTTTTATTTTAATTATCTTTTATTTTATGCATTTAGTTTTAGAAAATAAAATCAAAACAATTCTCTTTAATTAATTAGGTTAAATTTAGTCTTTTAAATTTAGCAACAAAACCCCTACAGTCCTTGAGGTTCGACACCTCAATATAGCCCTATCTCTGTGATTCGTTCTATTGCGAGTGGTTTATTTTTATTATTGATAAATTTGGTCAACAAAATACCACATCAATTTTTGGCGCCGTTGCCGGGGACTATTTAATGGTTTTGTTATTAAATTTTAGAGATTAAGTTTAGCTTAATTTTTATTTTAGTTGTTTTTTTTTTCTTTATTTTCAATTTTTGGATTTTAATTTTCTTTTTCAAGTTCACGTTCGGGTCCGAGTTCCACTCTCTGTAACTGCGATCGATCGCATCTCGTGTGTGATGATCGTCATGATTCTGCACTCAGCGTTTGTTCCCTCTTGGCTGATCTGACGTTTGCATCTTGAAGTTCGATAGCCCTCATTTAGTTGTAGTTTTATTTTTGTTTTTATTTTATTTTCTTTTATTATTTTATTTGGTTTAGTTCATGTGGGAAACATTCCAACACCCCATGGACCATGTTCATATTGCAATAGTCCTTACCATCATGTTAGAAATTGTCCTCTTGCGGGACAATTTTCTAATTATTCTTTGAGCATATGAACGAGCCGTTCTCTAGACCGAGGAATGACTTTTATTTTGATTCTTATAACTTGGCATGGAGCAACCGGTCTAACTTCTGTGGCAAGCTCAAGATCATGGAATGTATGCTCCACAAGATCATGAACGCACCATCGGTCATATTCGCATTCAATGATCAATCCTATTACTCTCAATATCAAGAAACTCCACGGCTGACAATATGAGGCCGCATCACCTCCTCAGTATGATTGAATTTTGATGAGCAATTCTAAACTTGTTGGGTGAGATGAGCGGCGAGTTGGATGAGTTGAGCGACAAGTTTGGCAAGATGACTCAAACAATAAATTCTCAATCTCAATCCATTGCCAAGCTAGAGGCTCAGCAGAACTAATAGGCGAATCCCGGATAGAGAAGAAGAAGAGCTTCAAAGTCAGCCGGTGGCCAATCCTAATGAACACTACATGGTATATGAGAGTACTTATCCTGAGCAAGCTATCACCACACTAAGGAGTGAAGAAGTGGTCGAAAACCACGTGGAAGAGAGGAAGGAGGCAAAAGGAGGAGCAAATTGAGGCCCCATGGGATCTACTTGGGAAAAATGCAAGGAAGGGAGCGCTGAGGCTTCTTCACCATCAATTCTTATTCCCGAGGTGCCATATGAGCTCCAAGCCCTTATTCTGTAATCTAAAATTTCATTTTTAGATATAGGTGACACTCTCCCAGTCATTAGTTTTTATGACTTACCAATAGGCCAAGAGAGTAGACCGTTAGGGCTGTTAGAAGAGCAAAAAGAGACCATCGAGGTAGAAAAATTCCCTTAGTATTCTCCTCATTTTACTCCGCTCATGATTCCCTACCGGATGAGAAACTGTTTTGAGAATACTCGGGATCTACCTCAATATACAAAAATTCAAAATTACCTGTCTATAGGTAAAATCCATTCTTTGTGGTCCAAGAGAAGAAAAGATTGGTGTTTCAAATTTAAACTTATGGGTCTGAGAACACTGAGCGCATCAAGGATGTGGATTCCGTTGATTTGGCGGATTCCATATATTTCGACTACATGAGTCGACTTCATAGGATCAGCGTAAACCATGCGCTTGACTCTCACTTCACCAGGTACATGATCTCCATCCGTATTTTATCCATTGTTGTCCATTCTTTGTTAATTTTGGTTCACTCAAGTGGGGAATGGCATTCGAGAAGCGAACGATCGCACTTCCTAGGGCGATTGTGAGAACTCTCCTCCAGTGCCAAACCTCGAGGAAGTGAACGATCGCACCTCCTAGGGCGATCGTTCACTCGCCAGTACAAGGGTGTACGTTAGGTCTGACCGGTACCCACACCAACACTCAAGTGCGACGTTCGCCCACCCTTGGCGATCGTCCTCGAGGAGAATGTCTCACGTGACTTATTTTGGTCACTTTTTCCCTTCCCCCATCACTTTTACAACAATGTTGCACTTGATTGTTCTTGGTTGGAGTATCAATTATTTTTCGGGACATGTGTTTTTGGATACAAGTTTGGGGTATGATATACCCACATCTGCTCACTCGTACTCCTATACCCTTCACCTCATTTTTCAGTTCTGTACATACATTGGGGACAATGTATGATTCAAGTTGTATGAGAGACACATTTACACACACTTGTCTTGTTTTGAGAAAAACAAAAAAATTTTGCATGTTCATGTTGTCCTTAAATTTTGGTTGACCTAAAATTTGTGATTTGATTTCATCAGTGAACTTAAAAGTTTGAACACATGATCGATGTTGGATTTTTTTAGTTTGTTGCTTTAGGCAATTGAGAATTCACATGTTTGATCTGCTTTGACACAAGCACATTAGCACATGATTGGTGGGGTATAACATGTAGGTTTAATGTGTATGTTTCTATGTTTTGGGTGACCTTTGGGTGACTTATTGGTTGGATACATTGGCATAAATAAAATTTGACCATTGATAAACTCTTCATTGAGTTGGGCCTCTTGCCTTAAAGGTGAGTGCTCACGTCAAAAGATGAGGAGCTTTGATGTGGTTAAATTTATATAAAAAAAAATGAAATGATGATAATCATTGATGAATTATTCACTAAGTAACTGGACCTCTTGCCTCATTAAGCATTGGCGTTCACGTCAAAAGGTGAGGAGTTTTGATGTGGTTAACATTATAGCTAGTTTAGTTTAAGTAGCCTTTTTGACTTGAGTTAATAAGTCCTTAGGGGTGTCTCTACACCTAATGCCCTAAAACCATCTGGTTTGGGAGTCATTGGCTCAACACTCGCTACATAGGTCAATTAGAAAGCTTAAGGGAACTAAGCATTGCGAAAAATAAATAAATAAATAAAATAAGAAAAGTATGCCATTGTCGTTCATTACGATAGGACTTCGGTGAATCTTGAAATATTGAGACTTTGCACATTGAATTTGTTTGGAAGCTTCATAGTCTTGTGGTAGTTCACTTTACACTTGTTTGAACTTGTGATGCCTCGGTTTGCTTGTTGTAAGTAATTAGACTTTAATTTCCAATTCATTGTGAAGATGGAGTTTAATCTTTTAAGCTTGTTAATGAATGAAAATCATGGTTTTGAGTGATGCTTTAATTTTTAGATAACATGAATTGTGCATAATGTTTGTGGGTATCATTTCTGGAAAACCCTCACGAGACTCCACTTCCTCTAGGAAATTCTAGGGGTTTAAAAAGGCTTGTTGCATATGCCAAATGCAACCGTACATCCCAAAGCTGGATTTATCTTTATGTTTTTCAGTTTATTTTCTGTTTTGTATTGCTAAGGGACTAGCAATATGTAAGTTTAGAGTGTGATAAGGATATGTTGCACATTCAAGCCCTTAACTCACATTTGTTAATTCCTTAGCATTGTTATTTGTTTGATTTTGTGTTGTTTTTGTGTTTTCAGGTATTTAATAAAGATGCAAGAAAAAACCATTAAATTTGGGTTTAAAGCACAATTTGAGTGGACCTAGAAGATATGATTAAGCAATCAATCACAATAGAGGATAGATATGATGTGGTTAAGTTTAATCATAACAAGAAAAGGATAAAATCGGAATTTCTCCACTTTGAGTCAAAATCGGATCGGATAGAATTTCAGATTTTGAACACGTCTCAGTATTTTGGCCATAACTTTCAGCTCAAATATCGGATTGAGGTGATTCCAGCGGCATTGGAAAGATAATTCAATTTTCTACAAATCATGCTGAAATATGATTTTCCTAAATCGGACTCCCGCTACGCCAAATCGCCCGCAAGTGAAGGAGGCAAATCTGGACGAATCCTTTTCCACTTGTACATGGATTGACTCCTAATTCAACTAGGAGAATGAATTCCGAATTTCTAGGTTTACTAAGGCTTCTAGGACTTGTTGCTCCCTATAAATAAGCCTCTATGCTTCAAGAAAGATGTACTTAGTTTTATATTCAGTTTTAGACTTAGTTTTAGGTAGAAAATATTCTTGGAGGTTTAGCGGAGTCATGAGCGGCTAACCCCTTTGTGGGGGTGTTGATGTAACCCTATCCAAGCACAATGGTTTGATTGTATTTAATTTCCAGACTTTCAATTTATGTATGTTGATTATATAACTGTGAGAATTGCTACAATTGAATTATGTTCTTAATTATTAAATGCAATTGTTCTTAAATTCCAAAATCAATATTTGTGAAATTCTTATCTTGTCTTAGAAAGTATTTTACTTTTATTGAACTCAAATCATTCTATTTTCTGTGATTATGGGGATGATGGTTATATAATGGGTTTAATAGGCATATGATTAATAGGATTAAGATAGGCCATGCCTAGGGAAGAAGGCAGGTCGTACTACACCCTAGTTTAGTGTAATTTAGGTGAGCGATCCGTGCCAACCGAAGATGGGTTATGCTATTCCATTACTTGTATGAAACTTATTAAAGGGTTTTATAGTTTATGCTTAGGGAAGACGGGTCGTGCCGCATCTTAGTGGTTAGGTGGACGATCCGTGCCAACCGAAGATAGATTATCCTTACTCTTTAATCAAGTAGTTTCTTGTTTAATTATAATATGCATAGAATGAATT
This sequence comes from Carpinus viminea, assembly GCA_013348765.1. Lineage (NCBI taxonomy): Eukaryota > Viridiplantae > Streptophyta > Magnoliopsida > Fagales > Betulaceae > Carpinus > Carpinus viminea. Next base: position 4,163,783 of record CP054668.1, on the reverse strand, counting down.
TAAAATTGAATCGATTGACCATTGTTGTGCGGATAGAGGTGAAGTCAATACCCTACACTCCCTATTTTATTTTAATTATCTTTTATTTTATGCATTTAGTTTTAGAAAACAAAAACAAATCAAATCTCTTTTAATTAATTAGGTTAAATTTAGTCTTTTAAATTTAGCAACAAAACCCTTACAGTCCTTGAGGTTCGACACCCTCAATATAGCCCTATCCTACAGGATTCGTTCTATTGCGAGTGGTTTATTTTTATTATTGATAAATTTGGTCAACAAAATACCACATCATGCATCAAACCAGCACTTATCATATGGGGACAAAAAGTCACTGAAGGTCTAGACCCCACTCTTCAAACACTTGATCAAAGATGAGCCGTACCTTCATACTAACAATTGCAAACTACTTGATAATTTTTTACACGACTTGTGAATTTGATATGAATTTAATACGAAATTAGTAGTTTAGAGTTGAGATGTCTAACCTGTTTAATTAAATGGATTGAGTTAAGGTTACTATATATAGTCTTACATATATGCCACGACACAACTCAAACCCAATATGCGACATCATGGTTAGCAATTTTTTATACGACCTGCTAACACAACAAGAAATTAATGGCTCTGCTTGGGGATAGACCGGACTAGACCATCCCAAAATCCCAAAAAAAAATTCTCAAAATCACCCCCAACATTCTTACTTTTATATCACATCAATCACTTTTTTATTACTATTCAAATAAAAAAAACACTACAAAACAAAAAATTTCATTTTTTTATATAAAACATTCTTACTTTTTTTTCTCACATCAATCAAATCTGTTATAGTACCAGTCAACTTCCTCAAGTCCAATCCATTGCCAAACACAGCTAGTAGGTTAGGGTTGAAAGGTTTGACCCGTTCAATTAAATAAGTCAAATTAGAATTGATCTACATAATCTTATACATATACTTCAATAAAACTTTACCTTGACACACGAAAAATGAATTGACAGTACCCCTAACCAACACCTCATAAAGATAATATTGTAAGTTTTAAGATTGAGTGTAAGCTTTCAATTGCTTAATTTCTAAGGTTTACAAGCAATAGCTACCAAGAATTATTTGTAATTCAAGTTGATGTTTTGCTTGGTTAATATATATTATCTATTCGAATATCTTGTATGAGTATTTAAGAAGTGATACACAAACTCCCAAATAATTACTCATGAGTGCTCATTTTTTAATGTGATAGTAAAAATCATCATTGAATAAAATAACAAAAAAAAAAAAAACACATATAGCATCAAATCATGATTTTCACTACCATGTTAAGGAGTAAGCACTTAAGAGTTCCCTTGAATATTTATATATGAAGTGATTGATCTCACGTATTAAGGATCAAAGTTTCTCACAGGAAGCCATAGCATGAACTAAAATAAACTTTTCATGGTCTAGCTTGTATATGTATGTACATTTCATCCACTTTTTTTTTTCTTTTTTTTTCTTTAAGAAAAATTACGCATATTCCCCTTAAATTATCATATATATAAAAGGGGGCACTTGCCCAGGTGGGCGAGCAAAAATGTCCTTCATAAAATTTTAAAACAAATATTAATATTATATTTAATTAGCATTGGAATTTTTTTGGTAGTTTAGGGCCAATAGGGTTGGTAGTTGGTAGTATATATACTTTTCTTTTTCTTTTTCTTTTTTTCCAATGAATACATTTCATGATTTCATCCACCACAAGGTCCTATGAGGGTGGTGTAGCCACCCACAAGATTATTTTTTTTCTTTCTATTTTTTATTTTTATTTTTATTTTTAAGTTTGAGAGAAAATTTAAAAAAAAAAAAAAAAAAGAAGGTTTTTTTTCGAAAACATTGTCCATTCCCTCTTGAATGGCTATTCCTCTCATTTTTTAAAGGAATAACTATTTTTATAAATAGGCTCTTACCAAACAAAAGAATAATTATTTTATTAGAATAATCATTCTATTCCAGTGGTCTATTCCATAACAAAATAAGGACTTGAGTGTAAGCTTTCAATTGCTTAATTTCTAAGGTTGACAAGCAATAGCTACCAAGAATTCTTTATAATACAAGTTGATGTTTTACTCGGTTAAAATTGTACATTCAAATTTCTTGTATGAGTATTTAAGGAGTGATACACAAACTCCCAATTACTTATTCATAAGTACTCATTTTTTAACGTGACAGTGAAAATCAACATTTAATAAAATAACAAATAAAATACGTATAGCATCAAATGGTGATTTTTACCCTTTCAGAAAAGAAAAAAAATGGTGATTTTTACTGCCACGTTAAGAAGTAAGCACTTGAGAGTTCTCGAGTATTTATATTGGAAGCAGTTGATCTCAAGTGTTAAGGATCAAAGTTTCTCACAGGATGCCATAGCATGAACTAAAATAAACTTTCCAATGTCTTGTATATGTATGTACATTTCAGCCACTTTTTTTTAAAAAAATAAAAATAAAAATAAACCGCATATCCCTTTTACACTATCACTCTATTGTCAATATCTCATCCCCCTCTCAAAACTACCAATTGTGTCAATGTCCCCCTAAACTACTAATAATGTCAATATTTCTCAATGATAAAAATATCCTTCATAAAATTATAAAAAAAATTATTAATATTATATTTAATTAGCATTGGAATTTTTTTGGTAGTTTAGGTGGCAATAGGATTGGTAGTTGGTAGTATATATACTTTTCCTTTCTTTTCTTTTTTTCAGATGAATACATTTCATCCATGTTAAAAATATTGATTCTGGAATTTTTATTCCATTTTATTTCTAGTGATGTAAGTTTGCATAAGGTATATATGAAGCATGATGCTAGTGATCCAAGATTGAAAGGTAATTATGTGGTGGAGGAAATGGAATTGGTTTTGAAACTAGGCCTGTTTTGCTCACATTCAATACCAACTGCTAGGCCTAGCATGAAGCAAGTGGTGCAATTTTTGGATGTTGATGCTGATATAGGGGAGTTACTACATGACAATGCTTCTTTTCGTTCATTTAAAAGTAATGAATCATCTAATTTCACGTCATTTCTTTTTTTCAAGTTTTGCTCCTTCCATGTCTACCACTGATTTAATCCCGAGAGGTGGTAGCTTATAGTGCCCCTGAATTTCAATTCTTTTGTAGGAGATTTTGATTTAAATAAAATAAAGTTGTTTATTCACTCATATATTTATGAGCATTGGACATATAACATATTTACATGTTTATCATTTGAGATTATTATTCATAATATACATATAAGTGGTCCATAAATTGCATTGAATATAATTTATCGTGTGATTAATGAGATTATCACACAGAATATTTTACCAATAAACCTTGCAGTTTACAATTTTGATGTTTGCAGCCAGTAATAGGATTGTGTATTCCATTTGATAAGACTTTAACACATTAATCATGATAATCTACCTTGATCATGCTATGTGTAACTTTTGATTAATGTGTTTGTGCAAATACAATGCACTAAATAGACTATCGGGGTTGTCATTCCTTTATAACATTGTCAAAAGAAATTATGTAAAACTCTGAAAGGTCTTACTAAATTGATACAAACTCTGACATAATCACAAATTCAAGTATAAAGTGAATGTCACTTTGATACAGTAGAGTAAAATCTTTACTACAGTCAAAATTCTCGGTGCATTGGGTAATCACAAATAGCATTGTAGCAACTCCATCCTCGATATGGAATCGAAGTCCTAATGGGTTGTTTTGGGTGTGGGTTTTGGACTGGACAGCGAGGGAGAGAAGGGAAAAATAATTAAAATAATATTTAGAAAGTAGATAGTAAATTGATAATATGGTGGAGTTTGTATTAAAAGCTAGTAGCAAAATGAAAATAATGCGTGTTTTGAGTAGCTTAAATAACCTCTATGACTAGAGTTACTCTTATGCGCTATAGATTCAAGAATCTATTAACATAGATTTGTGTGGGCTGCTTACCCTACTTCTCACTAAAATACTTAGATGAATGAGAGTGAATGCATTAAATAATTATAATGGATATAATTTTAGTGTCGAAAGGATGGTCAATGGAACTTTACAAAATTAATATGGTGTTAGCAGGGTGATGATTCGTCATAATTTGGGTTAGAAGGCCCGAAATCATAAGTTTATCAGATTAATCTTCCTATTTAAACTGGTAAATTGTTTTTTTCTTCTGCTAAATCTGATTTTGATCTTTGAATTTGGTCCTGAAAGAGCACTATAAACTACAGCTAGTTCATCTCCTAAGTCGGAACAGAATTCTTTTCTTTCTCTTTATGCCTTTTGACAATATCAAGTAGGGTATTTAATCTCTGGTTCACTCCCACCAAGATTCTAATCCAGTAAATGAAAGCCCAGTAGTATTCTAGCTGAAAAGCCACTGCCTCAAGTTGAAACTTCTTGATCATGAGCTTCCTTAATAATGTACAAGTAACAATAATAAGATTGCTTTTATGAAATGATAAGACAGATAGGTTGATGAAGTTTCAAGGAGATGATCTTCCAGTGCCATGGATACAAGACTTTACAAGTCTACAGAGTAACCAAAATTCTTGGCGTATTGGAAGCTCACCTATTCATTTCGACAGATATGAGCTTTCACTTCGAAATTTTGGTCTCAATCTCTTCCAAGCTCAAACCTTTGTTCTCTGGAACAACGAGCGCTACAAACACAAGTGACAACTAAGCAATAGCCCCGAAATGAAGGAAGAGGTCTTCCGCTCCTAGAAGCTCCAGCAATATTTAGCAGAACTCCATATTCAATCAATCACAGGAGGATGAAAACTATGAACAATGAGATACCAGCTTTGAAAGAAATGGATTGATAAAAGCAAATCAATACCTTCAATGGTAAGAAAGCAAAGGTCACAACTCACAAGGGCATTTGAACCAAAGTTAGTAAGAACTGCTAGACTGAACCCACGCCCTCTTGTCTGGATTGAGAATATCTCCGACACCATAAGCCAACTGATCGGCCCAAATGATATCTGAAGAACAGAAATCTAATAATGAATCAAAATTTCCATCAACCGTGTCAGGAAGAAAAAATTGTCACTACTCATCAGGTTAATTGAGAGTTTGGCGCATTCAAGTTATAATACTTAGATTCACCTAATTAACCTTTACCTGCTGGCTTAAACCGGTTTCGGAGTTGCTGAAATGTTTTAAGAAGTATGATTATTGAGGATAAAAGATATCGATAAAGTTGAAATGTTTACTCATACTCACCATTTTCCATTTTATCTTCCACATAATTTCCATAAATCATATTTCCATACTTCATCAAAATATCCATTAAATACATCCCAAAAACATTAATAGAGTTTGCATTGATGTTTTAATTTGAACACAGTCAACGTTGATGTCTTGTTATCAGGGTAGTCTGCGTAGACAACAAACAAGCAGACGCTAATATATATATATATATATATATATATATGAAAACTTGAAAAATAAATATGGTCACGAAAATGTAATGTAAACTAAATATTGAAATTGAAGAAGATTATAATAAACTTCAAAATACTTAAAATACTTACAAATTATGAAGTGATTGACTTGAAACTTGAATTTGAAATTCGTGCCGGAGAACAACATATCTAAGAAAGTTTCTAAAGGGTATTTTTGGCTAGGCCACCCCAGGTTCTTACCAGGGCCACCCCCGATGGCACTGTGGGCGTGGCCAACCACAAGATTTTATTTTTTTAGTTTGATTAATATATATATCCGTTCCCTCAAGAATTGTTATTCCTCTAATTTTTTAGATGAATAGATATTCATGTATGTCATCCATAGTAACTTCTTCAAATTTTACTCTTCAAAATAACCAAAAGTATAATTTTGGTTATTTTAACAACTTGTGTTTTTAGAGCACCCTTTTCGGCATCACTATTTTAACAATTCACTTTCACTATTTCATTTAAATATTATTTTTCAAAAACTTGTTTATTCTTTCTCTAACTTTTATATTTTTAAATGTTTATATTTTCCTAATGGTCTATTTTATGAATATATCTTATTCTAATGGTAATATTTTTAAAAAGAGTATTCTTATGATATGTTAAACAAAGGGGAAACTTCATTAACCCCCCTCAAGTTTGGCCATTTATGCAAACACCTCCCTAACGTTTAAAAAGTCTCACTTACCCCCCCTAAACTTTCAATTGCTCTCAATTTGGACCCATCCGTACAAATTAGGACACATTTTTTTTTAAAAAAAATAAGACCAAAATACCCCTAATTTTTATTTTTTAAAAAAATAAAAAAAAATATGTGGAAGTTGGAATTTTATACAAAAGTTACCGTTTAAAATTCACTATTTAAAATTTCAACTTCCAAAATATTTTTTTATTTTTTTTAAAAATGAAAATCAGAGGTATTTTGGTCTTTTTGTGCCCTAATTTGTATGGATGGTCAAATGAAACATGATCAGGAAAATAAGTGAAACTTTTTGAACATTAGAGGGGTGTTTGCAAAAATAGCCAAACTTCAAGGGGGGTTAGTGAAGTTTCCCCTTAAACAAAAGAAACCAATAAAATATTAAAATTGTTGTGTTTTGAAAGTTTTAATGTAACTGATCGATGTATGTACCTGTGTTATTATATCTACCATTTGTTTGATAGTCAAGAAAATGAAAAGAAATAAGGAAAGTCTAGAAACTCCTCAAAAACAGCAAAACATAACTTAACAAACCCAAATAATCGCATTGATAATTTTTTTCAAATGAGTGTTATCATTTTAAAATAAAATTTGAAATGTACATTACAAAATAATTATAAATTTCATAGGAATAATTTTTTTAAAAAAAAAATTATAAGCAGTCAAATATTATTAAAAGAGAACAAAAATGAAACTTAGGTAGACATAATAAGGAGAGAGAAATGAAAAATGAGAGAAAAAATATATTTGTTTAATGAATAGATAGTGAATAGTAAATTTTATGTTTGAAGATTTACTATTCATGGTGTTTGTTTTTTTTTTTTTGGTTAAAATAGAGAAGCCAAAAAGTGGCATTTTAAGCCATTTTGATTAAATTGCCTCTTCAAAATAACCAAAAAATGGTTTTGAAGAGGCAGTGGTAGATGCTTGCATTCCCAATGGAGCTAGGAGCCAAACTTTTATGCAAAACAGTTTTTCAAAACTCACTTTATCAAGTTTAGCTAAAAAATGTTAGGGAAAATTTCAGAGAACCCCCTTGAACTTCCACCCCTTTTCTAATACCCCCATTGAAGACCAAAATATCCTTGCTTTTCATTTTTTAAAAAAAATAAAAACCGTTTTGGAAGTTGGAATTTTAAACAATGACTTTTGTATAAAATTTCAACTTCCAAAACATTTTTTAAAAAAATAAAAAATAAAAAACAGAGGTATTTTGGTCTTTTTAAAAAATTTTAAACCCTAAAATGTACGGAGGGGTCCAAATTGAGAGCAATTAAAAGTTTAGGGGGGGTAAATTGAAAGTTTCAAAAGTTCAAGGAGGTATTCAAAAATGGTAAAAGTTCAGGGGGATTCTCTAGAGTTTCCCCAAATGTTTAAAGGCCTTCTACATTTAATTAACTATAGTTTTATGTATATCATTTAAATATATTTTTATTAAAAATTGTGAAAGAATATTCTCATAATGATCCCTTGAAAAGTGGGAAAAGTTTTGGGAAAAAGAGAAAACATATGAAAGAAACAATAAAATGTAAAATGACTCCCTTAAAAAGTACAGCTACATGTAACTTTTTTTTTATTTTTTTGCTAATCCAATAAAATATCTATTTTGCATTTTTTTTTTTTTTGGCTAATCCAATGTGGGGGGCTTTTTACAAATCTTATTAGCTATTTTAGACAAAAGTACCATTTAGCTTCTCTACTGGAAATGCTAATGTGGAATAGAATAAATCACCAATGAAACATGATATATATAATATGTTACATTTCTAAGTATCCCGCATGATTTAAACTTACATTCAACATATATATCAATCGACTGTCGGTTGTGACTTGAATTCACGTGTTCATATTAACCATTTCTATCGACATCTTGAAACCCTAGGAACCTTCCTAATACTCACCTGAAAAATAATATATTTCAATTCGTTTTTTTTTTTTTAAAGGTATCTCATGAGCTGCAACTTTTAACATTTTGCCAAGTTTGGGAGACGAGGAAAGTGACCTGAGCTGAGCATGTGGGTTTGAACCTTGACAAAAAGGAGTGCAGATAATTGATAGACGTAGAATAATTTGTGTTAGGTCCGCGCAGCCCCCCCTGCATTGGTTGGATTTTTCAATCAAGCTTTGAAACGCCAAATGGTCACATGTTAGTTGGCAAGGAGCCCATTCTATGAGCTCAACGTCACTCCAACCTTTACCTTTCAAAGACTTTTATTCCACTTGCCATAAATTTCACCAATCCTGCATCACGGGACAGAAAATTCCCATACCCTCCCCTCTGCTTCATTTTTTCCAAGTTTCCGGTGCCAATTCTGGTCTCTTCAACTCAACTACGACTAAGATATTTTCTTAGAATATAATTTCTTTTTTCCTCTTCTTCCAATTGGAGTTTAGTGGATGGTTCTCGGCTCTTTCCCGTGTTGACTATCGAATTCATTTTAACCAAATTCATAGTTCAGATTTTATTTTGCTGTATTTTAACCATGTAAATAGTATTATGAACCGGGGAGAGGATCATATTTTTTTAGGTTCCTTGTATTTAAAAGATATTCTATTAGATTTTTCAATTTAATTACTAAAATATTTGAAGAATTGATGTTGATATGTAAAACAATAAAGCTTATTATATATGAGAAAACCTTGAATCAGGTCCATCTGTAAAAGTGTTATTTTGCAGCCACCAATAGAAAAGAGCCACGTCACTTAAAGCACAAAAAATGCATAAAATTAATCTACAACCTAAAACACTAGAAGTTCTTCTTCTTCTTCATGCCGACAACCACATCACCAGCCTTTCTTCTTCTTCTTCATGCCGACAACTCCTCCCCTTTTGCTACCCAAAAAAAAAATCCTCTCTCTTAACAGAGAAAGAGAGACGCTCTAAGAGAAAGAGAGATGCAGAGAGATGCTCTGGGTCACGGCATGTGGCATTAGAAACGGATTAACCTTTCCCCTAAAGGGTTAACCTTCCCCTTTAAGATTTAGTTTTGAATCTAAAATTGAGTTCTGAGGCATTAGAAACGACTTTTGAGGTATTATAATTGATTTTTGAGGCATTAGAATCTGATTTTGAGGCTGGGTTTCGCCAGGTTTCGCTGGGTCTTTCGGATTTGTTTTGTTCAGTTTGGCGATGCTGGGTTTGGGAGAAAGAAAAGGCGAAAAGAGGGTTTGGGATGCTGGCCGGTGGTGGTTGGGCTTCTCTGGTGTGGTGGTCGTGGTTGGTAGGAGAGGGGGGAAAAATCAAGAAAAGATGGCCGGCGGTGGGTTTTATTTTTTTGTCTTTTGGGTTGATTTTCATTTGGTTTAGCTACAACCAAATGCGTGTTTGTTCTGCAATAGAAATTATGGGCTAAATTTTTTGTGGCCGGTTGTGGTGGTGGGTGGAGGGGCCGAGGGTGGGCGGAATTTGGGGGAGAGATGCTCTCCGGTGCTAGTGGTTTGGTTTTGGGTTTGCTAGCGCCAGGGCTAGTGGTTTGGTTGGGTATTTGCTATTATACGGTGTTTTTATTTTATTTTAAAAAAATAAGATGGCTGATGTGTCAACAAATAACTGGATGCTGCAAAACATCACTTTTGCAGACTGACCGTATGTTAGGGGCTCCCATTATATATATATATATATATATATATTAAAAAAAATACATCCTTATACCCAATTTATATGTTTTGGTTTAAAATGGTTTTTTTTTTTTTTTTGACATGTTCACACAAAGAAAGGGAATGGAGGATTTGAACTAGTGACCTTCACTTCATAACATGTGGCTCACAGCCGGTTGAACTATTCCTTGAAGACAAATGATATAATTATTATAGTAATAAAATAACAATATAACAACTTTTTAAATAGCAATTTATTATTTAGAATAAAAAAATCTAAATAGAATAGTTTTCAGCAACCAAGCTGAGCTGAAAAGTGGACAGGCCTAAGTATTCAAACGCAACCCATAGGCCAATGTGCTACGTATAAGAAGCCTATCAAAGTGGGTTTGCCAGCGCGTGCGTCGCATGCAGTCCTCCTTTTCATTGGATGAATTTCTTCTTTTTTGGTTAGAATCTTCCAAATCATAGTCAACGTAGGTGGCAGCAAAGGTGGTTCATATCAAATCAAACTTCCAAGTAGACGATGTATCTTCTTTGTGAGGTAATTGATTGATTAGCCATAACTATGTGAACACAGAAACCTGGCAGCAAAGGCGGTGCATATCAAATCAAACTTCCAAGTAGACGATGTATCTTCTTTGTGAGGTAATTGATTGATTAGCCATGACTATGTGAACACATAAACTGATAAACATAAACCACGTATTCCTTTCCCACCCTTTCATTATATTTATATATTTCTCACGAGTTTGAGACATTTAAACAAATAGAGGCCTTCTTCTGTCAACAAAGAGGAATTCCTTTTCTTTTTTTTCAAGCACTTATTGCAATGGCAATAGTTTTTAGATCACTTCATTTTCTGATACTTCTCTATGTTTCCTATATTCTGATCTTGGCCCTTGGTCAAGATGAAAAGGGCTTCATCTACAATGGCTTCCATGATCAAGCCACTCTGGGTCTTGATGGAATCGCAAAAATCCACCCCAATGGTCTGTTACAGCTAACCAATCTTTCAAGCAAACAAGTTGGTCATGCTTTCTATCAGTTTCCAATAAAATTCGACAAAAATCCATCTCTTTCATTTTCTACAACCTTTGTGTTTGCCATAGTTCCTCGTTTCCCAGATCTTGGTGGTCATGGCATTGCCTTCACCATCAGTCCCTCGACAAACTTCATCCATGCTCAAGCAAATGGGTATTTAGGCCTTTTCAATGATTCAAATGACGGCCTTCCTATAAACCACATCTTGGCCATCGAGCTGGATACTATTTCCGACCCTCAATTCAGAGATATTATACCGAATCATGTGGGAGTCGATGTAAACCGCATGACATCAAATGAATCAGCTCCTGCAATGTATTTTTCCATTGAAGAAGGGAAGAATATAAGCTTGGATCTCATGAGTGGGAACCCAATGCATCTTTGGATAGACTATCATGATGAAGAGAAGTTGGTGAATGTAACACTTGCCCCAACAGCAATCCCAAAACCAGACCGGCCTCTGTTGTCAACACCCATTGATTTGTCTGAAATTATCTTGGAATCCATGTATGTTGGTTTCTCTTCAGCCACAGGTTCAATTGGGTGTGACCACTACATTCTGGGATGGAGCTTTAATAAAAGTGGACTAGCACAAAGCCTTGATGTTTCAAGCCTTCCTTCTTTTCCCAAACAGAGGAAAAGGAAAGAGAAATCAACCCGCGTCATCATGATTTCTCTCATAGTAGTTGCAGTTGTGCTGATAACCGTCGCCGGATCTATAGCTAACATTTTGAGGAGGAAGAAATATGAAGAACTACGAGAAGATTGGGAAGAGGAGTATGGCCCCCACAGATTCAGCTACAAGAATCTACACAAAGCAACCAAAGGTTTCAAAGACACAGAGGTTATTGGAGAAGGAGGTTTTGGAAAGGTTTATATGGGAATACTTCCTTCGTCTAATCTACAAATTGCAGTAAAGAGAGTCTCCCATGATTCCAGACAAGGGATGAAGGAATTTGTGGCTGAGATCGTTAGCATGGGAAGACTGAGGCATAGGAACTTGGTGCAGCTCCTTGGCTATTGCCGGAGAAGGGGACAACTCCTCTTGGTGTATGACTATATGCCCAACGGAAGCCTTGACAAGTTCTTGTATAGCAATGAAAAACCAAACCTTAACTGGGTTCAACGATTTAGAATCATCAGAGGGGTAGCATCTGGACTTCTTTACCTACATGAAGAGTGGGAACAGGTTGTTCTACACCGAGATGTAAAATCAAGCAATATTCTATTGGATGCTGAATTAAATGGAAGGTTAGGAGATTTTGGGCTTGCAAGATTACACGACCATGGACCAATTCCCAAACCACCCATGTGGTTGGGACTGTGGGTTATTTGGCTCCGGAGATTTACAGAACAGGAAAGGCAACCACTTGCAGTGATGTGTTTGCTTTTGGGGCTTTCATGCTCGAAGTGGCCTGTGGAAGGAAGCCAATAGAGGGCATGGGGCTGCCTGAACAGGTGATTTTGGTTGATTGGGTTGCTGAGTGCTGGAGAAAAGGAGATATCCTTGATGCTAGTGATCCAAGATTGGAAGGTAATTATGTGGTGGAGGAAATGGAATTGGTTTTGAAACTAGGCCTGTTTTGCTCACAGTCAATGCCAGCTACTAGGCCTAGTATGAAGCAAGTGGTGCAGTTTTTGGATGGTGATACTGATCTGCGGGAATTACCATATGACAATGCTTCTTTTGGTGCATTTACAAGTAATGAATCATCTAATGTCACGTCATTGCCTTTCTCTCAGGCTTCCGGTCCTTCTATGTCTACCACTGATTCAATCTTGAGAGATGGTCGCTGAATTGCCTGTCTCGTGCATATATGGGTAGTGATCATAGCACTCCACGTAGGACACTCAGGCAACCTCATGATTCTATGGAGCCATGATACTTGAAATATATATATGAGGGAAGCAGCAGATGATCGATCAGATTGCTAAGGAGATTATCAAGGAAGATAAGGATCAGCGCAGTGAAGAAGCTAGGATGAAAGTTCTTATGAAGAGACCAAACAATATTAAAGCATATCTATCTTAGCCGTAGTTCTCTTAGTTGTGTTATCGTTATCTTATCTTTTGTATTACGTCTATCAGCAGCTAAGCTCTTATCTTGTTATTTCCTTGTTATTATTTCGTTACTAATCGTAGTATATTTAAGACAAGGAGAGGAGCAACATAGATATTCCTTGAGAATTGTATTAAAGTTTCATCACCGGTCCTAATTGAAGTTCATTATCAATCTATCGTTCTTATCGACTTGGTATCAGAGCATGGCTACCAACCTGAACCGCATTGAGAAATTGGAATTTGATGAAGAAATGTTGAAGATGAGGCATCTTTCCATGAGTTTAGGGAATTAATTTCCAAGTCTCACGAGAAGGGAACGTCGTCGGCAAAAAAAGACAACAAGGAGAAGGGATCTGTTCATCTGCCAGGACACTCGAGTGGAACCAAGACGTCAATCACCACCGTATGCATGGTTCTCGTCCAGCTATGTTGGATATTTTCTGTTATGCAGTGGATGATACCACCAATTGGTTGGACCGTATAGTTCAATACTTTGACTACAGACAAAAGTCATGTCCGCCTAATATTATAGTTTGAATTTGCAGGCTTGCAGCAGTTGGGTCATTTGGGAATTTTAGATATAAGCGTTCGAGGTAAATAATTAAACGAAGTATAGAAGTAGATAAATTAATTAGTGAAATTTTGGGGTCTTTGTGTTTCTAAGCTTGTCATATATATCATATATAAAGAGTGAGTGTTTGACGAATTAGCAGTATTTAATCATACAAATATATGAAAATATATATATGTTTGATAGCCTTTTAGTGAGACAATTAAAATATAAAGTTTTATTTATAATGCATTAAATTATCTTAATAAAAGAAAACAAAAGGATTTTAAATTGTCTCTTTTTCTCTCTTTATCTAATTTTCTTTTCATCTTCTCTTGCTTTATGTTTAATTGTCTTAATGAAGTAAACAAAAGGTTCACAAATTATCTTTCTCTTTATTTTTCTTTTTATCTTCTCTTTCTTTATGTTTATATCTCAATCTAAGACAATTAAAACGTATGTGTTTTATTTGTAATATATTTAATTGTTTGAGACAATTAAAACATATGCGTTTTATTTGTAATGCATTGAATTGTTTTAATGAAGAAAACAAAAGATTCACAAATTATCTCTCTTTATTTTTCTTTTTATCTTCTCTTTCTTTATGTTTATATCTCAATGTGAGACAATTAAAACGTATAGTTTTTTTTTTTGACATGTCCACACAAGAGGGGACATGTCAAAAAAAAAAAAGTTTACAAATTTTCTCTTTTATTTTTAAATTGAATTCAAGAAATAATATTGAGAGAGTTTCTTTTCGTAGAAACTCAATTTTTTTAATATATTTCATTAATCGTATAGTTTTTATTTGTAATATATTTAATTGTCTTAATCAAGAAAACAAAAGGTTTACAGATTTTCTCTTTTATAAATTTTAAATTGAATTCAAGAAATAATATTAAGAGAGTTTCTTTTCGTAGAAACTCAATTTTTTCAATATATTTCACACTTAATTTTCTAATTGTAGATTTTTATTTTTTTTTACATGTTCGCACAAGAGGGGGGAAGGGGATTTAAACTAGTGATATGCACTTCATTAGGCGTGATTACAGGCGATTAAACTACTTCTTAGTGACTTGTCTTTGTTGTCCTGTATGTCTTAAAATTAGTTTCTTTTACTTTTATCTATGTGAAGAATGGTTGAAAAAAAAAATACTTATTTTCCATTATGTTAGTACTGTCATTTTATGTGTTTTTTTTTTAATTTTATTTTTTATGCTTATATTCTTCCATTTTTGTTTTTGTCCCTTATATTTGTTTCTATTTTATTTTTTCTTCTTTTACTTTCTATTTATATCAATCAATTCCAACAAAAACAAGAGAGAAAAGAGGAGAGAGTTTCTATTAGTTGTTTCTCAATAAAAATTATTACAGTTTTTTTTTTCTATAATAGTTCTTTTAATTTTTCAATCGTTATTTCTCAATGAAAAATTATATTACAGTTTTTTTTTCTTTGTTTTGCTAGAATAGTTATTTTCAGCTATATATATTTTTTCTTTTTCTTTTTTATCTTTATTTCCAGTGCTTATATTCTTCCATTTTTGTTTTTGACCCTTATTTTTTTTCTAATTTATATATTATTTTTATTCAAATGATTACTTTTCTTTTGTAAATTTTACATTGAATTTAGGAAATAGTAGTGAGTTTCTTTTCATAGAATTTTTATTTGTTTACTTTTTTTTCCTTAATTTCTATTCTAATTTATATATTATTTTTCATTCAAATTTACTTATTTTTATTTTATTCCATAAGTTACAAATTTTCACAAATCTTCTTTTGTAAATTTCATTGACTTTTGTTGTTCATTTTGTTTTGGGGTGTTCCAATATTCCTGCCTTTTTCATCACTTTTTCTTAAAAAAAAAAATTAAACTACCAACATTCTTTACAAAATAAGTTGGAGTCGGTGGCTCTCCTAGGAATCCCTCATCTGGGATCCCTAGGGAAGAAAATAACTATAATCAGATATTAATATGCTTATATATTTTAAAATAATTTTTTTATTTTTGTCAATATAATAATAAAATCGCTAAAAAAAAATTGTTTACGAGGACAAAGTTCTTTATTTAGCAATTAGGTTGAAAAGAAATGGCATGGATATATGCAAAGTAAACAAACAATAAAGAAAGGAACGACTTTAAATAGCCTGGACCACAGGTAGTGAATTATCTTTTAGATGAATAATACCCATTAATTATTGAAAAAAAGGTGACACATAAATCAATATCACAATGACAGAAATAATGTTGACAATGGAGGAAGAGTAGGGGCATAGATGATTAACAAAGATAAGAAGAAAATTAAGGTAGAAAGATGGTGTCCACAAACATCAAGTGGCATTTATGCCTAAACCATGCTATCCAAACGATTGCCATGCAGTCTTTGGCCAAACAGCTGCCACGCTTATTGAAGATAATCTGAGCAAAAGTCTTACCACGTTATATATGGAATATGTTTTTCGGAAAAGTGGCATAAGAGTCACAAGTTCTCAGTTTCGAACACTAAATCCGTCAATGTATAGTTTTATTTAAATTAAATATTTCACATGTTCAACTCACCTATTAAAATAAAGTTTGAATTCACTCATGAGGAAGGAAGTGTGTTAAAAATATTAATTAAATGATTAAGTTTACTTATTCCTATTAACTTACACTTTCTTTTTCTTTACAATTTTATTTTTTTTCTCCCTACGATTTGATTTTTATCAAATGAGGTCCCTATAGTTTTGATAAAGGACTACCAAATTAGTCCTTCTGTCAGTTGACTGTTAATTGACTTAACAGATTAACATGTGGACGAATGAAAATTTGACAATTGGCACAAGTGGCCACGTTATCAGTAATAATATGGCTACCTAATTAAATTTTTTATTTTTTAAAAAATATTTTTTTTTAAAAAAAAAGACTAAAAAAAAAATTGGGGTGGTTGTGGCTCCTTGGGCACCAAGGGTGGCTTGGCCAAGCCACCCCCATCGACCAGATGGGGTTTGAGCCACCCAAGAGCCACCCATTTTATTTTATTATTATTATTATTTTTTTTTTTTTTTTGAAATTTTTTTTTTTTAATTTGTTTTAGAAAAAGAAAAATTTAATTAGGCCATGCCATCATTGATGACGTCTTGTTAAATCAAATTTTCATTCGTCATCATGGATCAACTTCGTTAAGTCATTAACGACAGAGTGACTAATTTGGTCATTTATCAAAACTACATGGATCTCATGCGATAAAAATCAAATCGTAAAAATAAAGTTGTGAAGCCCCATGGAGGTATTAGGTATTTAACCAAATAATAATAATAATAATTTAATATCGGCTACCAAACTTTGAACCCCAAATTGCAATTAATTCAAAGAAACTTCTCACTTTCGGCCAAGAACAAGGTGACCTATGTCTTTTTTTCTTTTTCTTTTTTCTTTCTATTCAATAATTCAATATTGAAAAGGAGAAAGGCGAACATGTGTAACACCCCCAAAATTGAATCGATTAATTTGATCAATCTTAAAAGGATTATTGGCAATACCTCCAAACCAATAAGCAAATATCGTTAAATTTAAGCCAATACCTTAATCTTTACTCTTTTTTTTTCCCTAAAGCAAATGGAGGTATTTTGGGAAAAGTTAACAGATGGATGAGATTACAAACAATTGAAAGATGAATACACTAAATTGAGATAAATTGAACTTTAAGGAGGATATTACAAAATTTATGATAATTCAGTAAAGTAAAGTGAAGTTTTATTATTACAAGTTTATAACCCATGCAATGCACGTAATTATTCATTATAATTTAATTTCAAAATTTAAACACATCATTTTCATTATAAGTTAAAAAGACATATAAAATATATCTTACCTATTTAAATAAAAAAAAATTAAATCTTTCTTCCTATAAATATATGTGATTTAAAATAAGTAGTATTAAAAAAAATTACAAGAAGAATAAATGGATTATAATATAATTAACGCAACTAATGATTATATGAATTATATTGAAATATAATTAATTACGTTAAATATAATTAACGTAATTAATTACGCTAATTAATAACTTTTTTTTAAGAAAAAATCGGTTTTATATATATATATATATATATATATATATATATATGAGACGTCTTTTTCTCTTCTTTTTTTAGAATCCTAAACGTATTTCTCCAGCACTTCATAGTCGCCATGGTCGTGGTCACTGATCTGAGAGCCAACCAAATTGACCAGAAAAAATAAAATAAAATAAAAATAAAAATAAAAACTCGGAGCCCCAAAGAGTTCGAAGAATTGAAGAGAGAAGGTTTTCTTTTGGTTCTTTGGCAGGAATGGCTTGGGTTCTTGGAATTGTGGACGAAGATGACATCGTTTAAATGCAACTTCGTGATTTATGGCAAGTAGATGGGCTTGCAAGTTGTGAGGAAAAAATAAAGAATTGTTCTAAAATATATGAACATGTTGATATCTGATTACTGTTATCTTTAACGATAAGTATTTTTTTGTCTATGAAGTATTTTGTGAAGAAAAGAGAAATTATTTTTTTTTCTATTCTAAAAAAACAAATAAATAAAATGAAATAAAATAAGCACCCAATGATTTGATATGAAGGTGTTTAAGCTGAGATATATGCTTCCTATTGAAGGGTGTTAAAAATAAGCACCCAATGATTGAAGTTATTCTCTTATTTTGATTTAATTGTTTTGACAAATGGTAGAATTACCCACTGGATATATGCAAAGTAAACAAACAATAAAGAAAGGAATGACTTTAAATAGCCTGGACCACAGGTAGTGAATTATCTTTTAGATGAATAATACCCATTAATTATTGAAAAATAGGTGACACATAAATCAAAATCACAATGACAGAAATAATGTTGACAATGAAGGAAGAATAGGGACATAGATGATAGTTCCATTCCATTAACAAAGATAAGAAGAAAATTAAGGTAGAACACCAAGTGGCATTTATGCATAAATCATGCTATCCAAACGATTGCCATGCAGTCTTTGGCCAAACAGCTGCCACGCTGATTGAAGATAATGTGAGCAAAAGTCTTACCACGTTATATATGGAATATGCTTTTCGGATAAGTGGTATAAGAGCCGCAAGTTCTCAGTTTCGAACTCTAAATCCATCAATGTATAGTTTTATTTAAATTAAATATTTCACATGTTCAACTCACTTATTAAAATAAAGTTTGAATTCACTCATGAGGAAAGTTTACTTATTCCTATAACTTACACTTTCTTTTTCTTTAAAAAACAAAGGGTTAAATACCTAATACTCCCTTGGGTTCAACTTTATTTTTTCCCCTAAGATTTGATTTTTATCAAATGAGGTCCATATGGTTTGATAAAGACCAAATTGGTCATTCATCATTGACCGTTAATTGATTTAATAATTAACGTGTGACAAATAAAAATTTGACAATTGCACAAGTGGCCATGTCATCAGTGATGACGTGGCCATCTAATTAAATTTTTATTTTTTAAAATATTTTCTTAAACAAAAATGACCAAAAAAATGGGTGGCTATAGCCCCTTGGGCACCAAGGGGTGGCCAAAGGGTGGCTGGAAACCCCCAGTGGTACTCATGGAGCCAAGGGGTGGCTATGGCCACCCTTCTTTTTTTTTTTTTTCTTTTTTGTCTTTTTGTCCTTTTTTTTTTTTAATTTGTTTTAGAAAAAATAATTAATTATGTCATCACTGATGACGTAGTACATCTGATGTCAAATTTTCATTCGTCATGGACTTGTTAAGTCATAACTAATGAATAATTTGGTCCTTTATCAAAACCACAAAAACCTCATGCGATAAAAATCAAATCATAAAAATAAAGTTGTGAAACCAGTGAAGTATTAGGTATTTAACCAAAAAATAATAATAATAATTTAACATGGGCTGCCTAACTTTGAACCCCAAATTGCAATTAATTCAAAGAAACTTCTCACTTTCGGCCAAGAACAAGGTGACCTATGTCTTTTTTTTCGTTCTTTCTTTCTATTCAATAATTCAATATTGAAAAGGAGAAAGGGGAACATGTGTAACGCCCCAAAATTGAATTGATTAATTTGACCAATCTTAAAAGGGTTATTGGCAGAGGTAGAGGGAATGGGGGTTGAAGGGGGCATACGCCCTCCTTCAACTCTTAAAAATTTTATTATTGTTTTGAACAAAAATTATGCCCCATTTCAATCATGAATGATGCCCCCTAACTCTTGGGCCCTGAGTCCAAGACCCTTAGTCATGATGCCCCCTAACGCCTGATGAGCCTGACCCTCATTCTCCCTAGTTTTTTTTTTTTTCATGAGCAAGGTTGAAGCTGGGTTGAAGCTGAGTTTCAGAGATGGAAGGTAAAAGAAGAACAGGTATTATTGATACGCATTGTTTCATTAAAGAGGGAAAAGAAAAAGAAAAAAAGTACATGTCTTGTCTACATGAGGTACAGCTGCTGTAGCCGCATGACAGCATGCTGGCACCAAAATGAACCCAAAAAAGGTAAATTAAATTTAAATTATTATTGTAAATTGTAAATTAATTGTTTTTCTTTCATTATTTATGTATTTATATAATTTTTGTTTTATATTTTAATTATATAAATATATATAATTGTAATTATGAAGAAAAAAACAATTCTATTAAGTTCTAATCAAATTCTAAATGAGCTCGTGTTGAAGTAGATTTAATAAACTTGCCCAGAGATCCTTACTTAAGAAAAAAAAAATTTGCGATTATCATCCTAGTGATAGAGACCAAATTCGAAGAGCATATTTACAAATAGGAGCTTGTCAATCATTTGAGCATGATTTTCCAAAAAAAAAAAAAATTGGAAAAACAATACATTGTTTTAATCTAGCATGGTTCAAAGAATATAAATGGTTGAAGTACAGCGTTTTAAAAGATGTTACATATTATTTATATTGTTATCTCTTCAAACTAGACATTAGAAATCAAGCAAGAGGAGACCACTTTTAAGGTTTGATCGCATAGTAGGGGCTCTTAGGAAAAAAAAATTTGCAGCATGCAAAACAAGACTAATAAATTATTTTTATATTTAGTTATTTTTTTAATTTTTTAATTTTTTATTCATTAAAAAAAATGCCCCTCATCAGTCCACATCCTGGCTCTACCATTGGTTATTAGCAATACCTCCAAACCAATTAATTAATAAGTAATATCATTAATTTTCAGTTTTTTTTTAGGGTTTAGTTTTTTAATTATTTTAATTTTTTGTGTAAAGATTGAGGCATATATGGACATTTTTACGAATATCGTTAAATTTAAACCAACACCTTAATCTTTACATTTTTTTTTTCTCCCTAAAGCAAATGGAGGTATTTTGGGAAAAGTTAACAGATAGATGAGATTGCAAACAATTGAAAGATAAATACACTAAATTGAGAGAAATTGAACTTTAAGGAGGACATTACAAAATTTATGATAATTCAGGAAAGTAAAGTAAAGTTTTCTCATATTATTATTACGAGCTTATAACCCAGTCAATGAAAGGAATTCTTTATTATAATTTAATTTCAAATTTTAAACAAATCATTTTTCATTATAAGTTAAAAAGGCATATAAAAATATATCTCACCTATTTAAATAAAAAAAATTAAATCTTTGTTCCTATAAATATATATGATTTAAAATAAGTAGTATTAAAAAAAATTGCAAGAAGAATAAATGAATTATAATATAATTAACGCAACTAATGACATATGAATTATATTGAATTATAATTAATTATGTTAAATATAATTAACGTAATTAATGACATCATATATATATAATTAATGCAATTGTTTGTTGCGGGTTTTTTCTCTAGGTTTTCTTTGCTTTAGCATTCCAGATCGCATCACTCTAGGTTGCCATCCCTCCTCCCCACGTTCTTTTCATACCGGGCTCTAGTTATTTACTTGATGCCCTAGTCCTGGTACCCCTCCCTTTCCTTTTCCTTTTCCCTGGCCTCCTCCTTGCACAATAGTCTCTCCACCCCTAGGGTCTAGCGATTTACCTGATGAACTAGCCCCGACCGGGTTCCCCTTCGCCACTTTCTTTGGTTTTTTTTTTTTTTGTTTTCTCCGACTTTCCTTTCTTTTGCGGTTGTTTTGTGGGTCTTTGTGCCTTATTTGGGTCTTTCGGCTTTTGGCGTTCAGCCCTCCACCGAGGTAGGTCTCTATGACCCTCACCACATCATTCTCAAATCGCCACCTTCCTCGTTGGTGTTCACTAGATCGCACTCTAAGCCTTCTCTCGATTGATCATTCTGCTTTTTGTTTTATGCTTTCTTTGGTTTCCCTGTATTTTGTTTCCTTTGTTTTGATTTTCATTTGTATTTTGTTTTTGTTGGTTTCCCTGTATTTGCTTTAGTATTTCCCCGTATTGCTTCTCTCTGTTTGTTTCGTATGTTTTTTAGTTTTTACAATTCTGCCGATCTTCTCTACGCCTGTTTTGCCGCTCTCTGTCCACTGTCGAGCATTTTTCTTTCCCCCACCACATCGAGCTTCCAACGCGTCCTTCAGTGTATAGGATCTGCTTGCACACAATCGGTGTTTATTTTCCTGTATTTTTATTGTTTCTTTGCTTGTAATAAGTCATATCTCGATCGGCCCGCTTTTGGGTGTGATGTTTGGTTCAGATCTTTGGGTTATAGATGTGAGCATTATCCTAGCTTACGGGTCGAGTAGGACAAGTGTTGGCTTGGAGTTCTCAACCCTCAGTGTCAAAGAATAAGTGTTAGCTTGGGGTTCTTAGCTCTCAGTGTCAAGGAATAAGTATTGGCCTAGAGTTCTCAGCCCCTAGTTTCAAAGAATAATTACTACCTATGTATTAGTTGGTTCTATCTGGTACATATCTGTATTTCATTGGTTGATTAGTCATAGGTTAACGGATCTATTTTAAGAGTCTGATTGTAATATGTCTTGTTTAACGTTGGTATCTTTGTAGTTTAGTTACGGATACTTCAGGGTATGCCCTGTATTGTAAGAGCTTTGCTCTTGATTCATGAATGAGACTAAGATGAATTTTTCAAAAAAATAATAATAATAATTAACACAATTAATGACGCAAATTAATAACTTATTTTTTAAGAAAAAATTAGTTATATATATGACGTCTTTCTTTTCTTTTTTTTTTTTTTTTGAGAATCCTAAACTTATTTCTCCAGCACTTCATAGTCACCATTGTCGTGGTCATTGATCTAAGAGCCAGCAAAATTGACCAGAAAAAATAAAATAAAATAAAATAAAAAATAAAAAATAAAAACTCGAAGGCCCAAAGGGTTTGAAGAATCAAAGAGAGAAGGTTTTCTTTTGGTTCTTTGGCGGGAATGGCTTGGGTTCTTGGAATTGTGGACGAAGAAGACGTCGTTTAAATGCAACTTCGTGATTTATGGCAAGTAGATGGGCTTGCAAGTTGTGAGGAAAAAATAAAGAATTGTTCTAAAATATATGAACATGTTGATATCTGGGTACTGTTATCTTTAACAGTAATTACTGTTATCTTTAACAATAAGTATTTTTTGTCTATGAAGTATTTTGTGAAGAAAAGAGAATTTTTTTTTTTCTATTCTAAAAAAATAAATAAAATAAAATAAACACCCAATGATTTGATATGAAGGTGTTGAAGCTGAGACA
The DNA here is from genome assembly GCA_013348765.1 of Carpinus viminea. Taxonomy (NCBI): domain Eukaryota; kingdom Viridiplantae; phylum Streptophyta; class Magnoliopsida; order Fagales; family Betulaceae; genus Carpinus; species Carpinus viminea. Next base: position 4,140,738 of record CP054668.1, on the reverse strand, counting down.
TCTGCTTCCTATTGAAGGGTGCTAAAAATAAGCACCCAATGATTGAAGTTATTCTCTTATTTTGATTTAATTGTTTTGACAAATGGTAGAATTACCCAAAAATCCAGAAATATCCATTCACGAAGGTTTCAACTGCAGGCCTCCACATACCGGTAACCTTTTTCCTGGTTTTTTAGTTGGGTTTTTGGATATGTTTTTACAAAATAAATTAAAAAAGAAGCAAATCATGTATGCTTTTGGGATAATTACACTTAATCCCATCAACTATCACTCATTTTGAGATTGTCCCCATAATCTACTGCCCGTAACATGACATTCTTCAACTATTAATCATTGGCAAAAAAATATTCTTTATGTTAACCGAGCGCATTAATTTGATAGAAAAAAGTACGTGACATTTATGTGTTCATTTTTATTTGAAACTAGCAAGCTTACAGCCAAAAAGACTTCTAATATAATTAAGTCAAAAAGACTTTAAAATATTATCAATAACAAATTTTATTTTCTTCTCTTAATTAACAAATTAGTTACAAAAAATGACAAATGTTCATAAAATCATTTTAAACCATAGTTTTACTTATTGCATAAACCCACTTATCCAATAAATTTAAAAATTCATAAATTTTAGTTCTTATAAATTGAAACATGTTAAATATTTGTTCCCATAAAGGAAAAAAAAATTCAATATTGATTAATCATTATATTCCAGCAATGATACCAGTTTTTCTCCACTATACAATCCATTATGGTAAACTTTTGTCTTTTAGGAGTTGAACTTCCTCCTCATAAAGAATTTTTTTGAGAAATTTTACTATTACACTGACAAGAGTAAGTAAGTATTCTAAAATATATGAGCATGTTGATATCTAATTACAGTTATGTTTACTAATTTTGTAAACAAAAGAATTGTGGTAGTTTAATTTTTCTTTTAAAAAAGAAAGAGATAAAAGCAGTGGCATGAATATAGGAACACTTAAAAGCAAAAATGAACAACAAAAGTCAATTAAATTTACAAAAGAAAATTTGTAACTTGTATTAAATAAAATTAAAAATTTGAATGAAAAATAATATAGAAATTAAGGACAAAAAAAAGTAAACAAATGAAAAATATTAATATAATGAAGAAGAACTAACTTTTTTTTTTTTTTGTATATTTTTCTCAATTCCAACAAAATCCACAAATATAAGAAAAGGTTTTGTCCAATAGATTTTTTTTTTCTTTTTTAACCATCCTTCACATATATAAAAGCAAAATGAACTAATTTTAAGACATACAAGAAAACAAAGACAAAAAAACTCTATTAATTGAAAAATTTAGTGTGAAACTATATTGGAAAATTTGAGTTTCTACCGAAAAGAAACTCATCATTATTTCCTAAATTCAATGTAAAATTTACAAAAGAAAAGTAATCATTGATATATATATATATATATATATATATATATATTAGAAAGAAAAAATAAGGGTCAAAACAAAAAATGGAAGAACATAAGCACGAAATAAAGATAAAAAATGAAAAATAAATATAATTGAAAATAACTATTATAGCAAAAAAAAAAAAAAAAAAGTAGTATAATTTTCATGGAGAAACAACAATTGGAAAATTGAAAAGAATTATTATAGGAAAAAAACATAAAGAAAAAAATAACTGTAATATAATTTTTTATTGAAAACAACGAATAAAAACTCTTTAAAATATAAGGACAAAAACAAAATGAAAGAATATAAGCACTAAAATAAAGATTAAAAAATATATATAAAATGACAATACTAATATAATGGAAAATAAATGTTTTTGTTTTTTTTCAACCATCCTTCACATATATAAAAGTAAAATAAACTAATTTTAAGACATACGGGAAAACAAAGACAAAAACAAAAATCTATGATTGGAAAATTGAGTGAAATATATTGAAAATTGAGTTTCTACGAAAAGAAACTATGTCACTATTATTTTCTTAATTCAATATAAAATTTACAAAAGAAAAGTAAACATTTAAATAAAAATAATATACTAAATTAAAAAAGGAAAAGGTCAAAAACAAAAAAATGGAAGAAGATAAGCACGGAAATAAAGATAAAAAATATGAAAATATTAATATAATTGAAAATAACTATTCTAGCAAAACAAAAGACAAAGAAAAAAAAAACTAAAGCTGATAATTTAAAAATATAAAGCAATTCCAAAAAAATATTGTAAAACTTAAAACTTATATAACATATATAAGGGTTAAATACTTAATACTCCCTTAGGGTTTCACTTTATTTTTTTCTCCATAGGGTTTGATTTTTATCATTGGAAATCCCTATGGTTTTTATAAAGACCAAATTGGTCATTTCGTCCACTGACCGTTAGTTGACTTAATGGAGGTCTATGTTACTAACATGTGGACTAATTAAAATTCGATACTTGGCATAAGTGACCACGTCATTAGTGATGACATGGCTACCTATTTAAATTTTTATTTTTTAAAAAATATATTTTTCAAAAAATGAAAATGAAAAAAAAATGGGTAGCCAAAAACCACCCCAGTGGGTACTAGGTAGGTGAAACCACCCCAAACCACCAAACCTTCTCATCTCAATTCACACCCACCATCATTGCATGAGGCGTAAACCTCCAATTCCAATTCCAGACTTCAACAGAGTGAATCACAATTGTGCCAAACAAATCCCACATAAAGAAGTAGCGGAGATAGAGAGATCTGAGAGATAGACAAGGAGTTGTTGAAGATTGTAAAAACAATGGTTTTCTCGATGATAATATCATCTTCACCCCATCTCTACCTACCAAGAAGAGTGCCCACAAACCTTAGACCATCACCAATTGCTTTCTTCTTCTTCTTCTTCGGTTTTGGCCACCCCTTCCGACCAAATAGGGGTGGCTAGGTGTACTAACCCAAATTATTAATTAGGCGTAAGTAACTTAGTTTGGGAAGTTAATTTGGGGCTTTGGGACACTAAGGACACTAAAAGGGCAATTTGGACTTTGCTGTTGCATATCTCATAGTGCGGATGTCTGAGGGACACCATCGAACGTCACGCTTTACAAACCGTACAAGCCAACATATATGGGACCATCAGACGTATGCTACTTTTTGGATACCCTCTAGTTAATACCTAGATATACGAGACAGCCTTTGGACCGTTGGGCAAGAATCACTGAACGTACACCCCTTTGGTTGGACGTTCGCTACTTTGACAAGGAGTTGGTAATAGCCATCTCCTATAAATAGCCCCATACCCCTCCTCATATCTCATGATTTTCAGATGCCCCTAGGCTGCCGGTGAGTGTTTGTGAGTGTTTTGTGAGCGAGTGTGAGGTGTTTGTGTGTTTCGAGACGTTCGTAACATGGAACTCTTGCGGTTTTGTTTCAAGAAGGTAACATTTGATCCTTAACTTTTTAAATATGTCGTTATGCTGCTCAATTTCTATTTGATTGTAGTTGTTAGCTTAAATACACTTTAAACCTTGTTTAGGTTAGCACTTTGTTAACTTAGTGTTGTTACGTTGCATGGAGGTTGTAATCTCGGTTATGAGGCATTAAGGTGTTTCTAGTAACCCTAGGAGTCGAAAAATAGGTAGACAATGGAGAGAAAATGAGGTTCTCCCTGAAAACTCTCAAAGCGGATGTACGGTATCGTGACCAAATGTACGGCCCGTTGTGACGCAGCAAACATACGGCCCCGAGCCCGAATATATAGTCAACGTGTGACAAGGAAACCTTATTTTCACCAGCTATCCCATAGTTCCTGCTTTCCTTACTTTAGAGTTGTTTTAGTAGAATTATGACTAATAGAAGGTTTTCAAAGATTTGAAGAACCCAGATCTTTTGAAGTACTCAAAGACGCTTTTTAATCTAGGTGAGTTTTAACTCACATAATGCTCGTTGCTATTTTTCATGTACTGTACATCTATTTTGTGTATCGAAAAAACATGCATATTTTACAACTCTCATAGTTTATACTTATTGCACATAAACTCTGGTATTTTGAGAAAAACGTTGTGCTGAACATGTTTATCAAGTGAGATTTAAAAAATGACATGCATGTAAAATATAAACAAAATAATTTGCATTATATGACATGGTACACCGGTACGTGCAGTAGTAATGGACATGGACTTACTATACATGTTAGCTTTATGGTCAACTGTGTGTGTTATATGAGAGCTTTGGATCCATTGGTTTCGTGACCACAGTGCAATCATTTCCAATGGTTTGGTCACTATAGGACGGACATTATTAGTTGGTGTGGGCCACTCGAGGTTAGACTCGATTGTGCCACTAATGTTATATACGGTATTTTGTGCAATAGTTGGGACACTGGCATTATACTATACGTCATTCAAGACAGTGCCAACTTTACATATAGCATTGTAGGAACTCCATCCTCAATAAGGAATCAAAGTCCTAATGGGTTGTTTTAGGTGTGGGTTTCGAACTGGACAGTGAGAAAGAGAGAAGTGGAAAAAATAATTAAAAATAATATTTAAAGAAAGTAGATAGTGGATAGATAATATGTTGGAATTTGTATTAAAAAGCTAATAGCTAAATGAAAAAGGGTGTATTTTGAGTCTAGAGTTGCTCTTATGCATTGTAGTTTCAAGAATCTATTAACATAGATTTGTGTGTGTTGCTCACCCTATTTCTCAGTATAATAGTCAGATGAATGAGACCGAATGCATTCAACAATTTTAATAGATATAATTTTAGTGTCAAAAGGATGATCAATGGAACTTTACAAAATTAATATGGTGTTAGCAGGGTGATGATTCGTCATAATTTGGGTTAGAAGGCCCGAAATCATAAGTTCATCAAATTAATCTTCCTATTTAAACTGGTAAATTGTTTTTTTCTTCCGCTAAATCTGATTTTGATCTTTGAATTTGGTCCTGAAAGAGAACTACAAACTACAGCTAGTTCATCTCCTAAGTCGGAACAGATTTATTTTCTTTCTCTTTATGCCTTTTGACAATATCAAGTAGAGTGTTTAATCTCTGGTTCACTCTCACCAAGATTCTAATCCAGTAAATGAAAGCCCAGTAGTATTCTAGCTGTAAAGCCATTGCCTAAAGTTGCAACTTCTTGATGAGCTTCATTAATGTACAATAATAAGATTGCTTTTATGAAATGGTAAGACAAATAGGTGATGAAGTTTCAAGGACATGATCTACCAATGCCATGCCAGGATACAAGTTGAAGTCTACAGAGTAACCAAAATCCTTGGCGTATTGGAAGCTCACCTATTCATTTCGATAGATATGAGCTTTCACTTCGAAATTTTGGTCTCAATCTCTTCCAAGCTCAAACCTTTGGTCTCTGGGACAAAGAACACTACAAACACAAGTGACAACAAAGCAATAGCCCCGAAAAGAAGGAAGAGGTTTTCCGCTCCTAGAAGCTCCTGCAATATTTAGCAAAATGTTAGGAAATTAATCCTATTTTCCAAGACCTGTGAGATGCGAAAAATAAGAATAATGCGGAATATCAAAGATTAGGCAATCACACACGACACAAAGATTTAAGTGGTTCAGCTTAACAAGCTTACATCCACTGGCGAAAACGACCTGAAGAAAATTCACTATCAAAAGATGAGTACAAGAGAGTAACAGGATGAGAAAATCACTCAAATCCAAAGCCCCAATTACACCCAATTCTCACAAGTACACTCACAACAGCAGAACTCCATATTCAATCAATAACAAGAGAATGAAAACTATGAACAATGAGATACCAGCTTTGAAGGAAATGGATTGATAAAAGCAAATCAATACCTTCAATGGTAAGAAAGCAAAGGTCACAAGGGCATTTGAACCAAAGTTAGTAAGAAGCGCTAGACTGATCCTCGCCTCTTGTCCGGATTGGGAATATCTCGACACCATAAGCCAACCGATCGGCCCAAATGATATCGAAAGACCATTCAAAGAACAGAAATCTAATAATGAATCAAAATTCCCATCAATGTGTCGAAGAAAAATTATCACTACTCATCGGTATTAACTGCTTTCCCTTTCATTCTTCTTTCTTTTTCCCAGTAAATTCTAAAACTCAAGGTAGCTCTCTAACATAAAATTTTCTATGGATGTTAGAAAATGAAATTCAGCCACGATAGAAGTGCTCCGTATTGTTATATTCAAAAGAAATAGTGCAGTAAATTCCAATCTTTAAAAGAGAAAATGGTTACCTGGTAGCAACCAACATAGAGAAGAAGACCAGCAACAGCAACCAAAGGGAATCCTCCAAGAAATTTATAATAAGCAGAAAGTAAAAGTAAAGAAACAGCCTGTGGTAATTTAAAGAAAAACATGGTCAAGCTTTCGTCATGATTTTTATAAATGAACATTAAATAATGCATGATACGTAGTAGATTGATAGTCATATGATGCATACAATGCCGCTGACACCTCCAATTAGCAGGGGTCTTCTCCCAAGATTATCTACTTTTAGGATAGCTATCCATGTCATCAGTAACTGAAGGATGAAAACAATCACAAATGAATCATTATTAGCATTACCAGGAGGTATAAAGGCAGGGAGACTCTTTCCCCCATGTTCAAAGACACCATGGGAAGATTATTAAACATACTTTGAACACACCAATTACAACTGAAACTCGGGTAGCATCAGAGGCCGCAGAGAATCCAGCAGTCTTGAATATCAGAATCACAAAGAATATCATTGAGTTAGGAAAAATGAGATAAAGGAATAGCATTTTATCCAAAGAACAGATTTGAGTTCAACCATGACGTACCTGAAGTATTGAACCTGCATAATATAGAACACTTGGTTGCCCAGTTATCTGTCACAGTCAGGTGGTAAATTGGCTTACCAACAAGAAAAAATCCACATTTCTTCATTATGCTTGTTTGAACTTGAGTTTAAACATAAATGTAAAAACAAATTCATAGCAGCAAAAAGGAAGAAATACCTGTTGAAAAAGGACCAAACCTCCACCTATTAGAAAGGCTTTCAAACTTGGGCCTTGAAAGACCTCCAAGAAACTGCCCTCAGATTCCTGATCCTCATATGCATATTTTAATGACACAAAGGTGTCTTCTATTTGCCTCTCAGACACTTTGTCACCAGGAGGACGGCCCCTTAGTTTGCTTAGGGCAATTAAGGCCTTCTCTTTGTAATCTTGTAAAGACCCTTTACCTTGAACGGCCCTAAGAAGTAACCAGCGTGGAGATGGTGGAAGACTCCACATGCCTAGTCCCATAATTAAAGCAATAGGTGCACTAACTCCAAACATGTAACGCCACCCTCCAACTACATCAACCTGAAGGCTTCCAACGAAATAACCCAACTGCAGAAAATTTCATTTTCTAGCTCAGTTTATTTCAGACAAGAAAGTGAACATAGAGAACAATATAAGAGTAAACAATACCAGAATTCCCAGAACTATGAAGAGTTCCTTCAAAGATACTAGAGTTCCACGAATCTGAGATGGGCAAGTTTCTGCAATATAGAGAGGAGCCCCATGCATAGCCTGCCAAATTAACTCACTTATAAGAAGGTTAGAGCATAACTAGGTGCATAATAGCAGCTAAGACTGCAGAAAAGAAGAGGGGGAAGTAGTTCAGAGAAGCCCACCAAACCAATACCAAGGCCATAGAGCAGCCTTCCTATTAAAAGGACACTAAGGCCTGGAGCATAGGCAGTAATCAGACCACCAAGCGCATATAGCACAGCTGCTATGATAAGTTCTCGCCTCCCTTTATGAGAAAACCCATTATATTGGAAAGAAAATCATAAAAAGAGCTCCAAAATTCAGGAACGAATAAATAAGGACATACCAAGGAAGTCTGCAATTGGGTAGACAAGAATAGAACCAAAAAGAGCTCCATAAAGTGAACCACTGACCTGTATTCAATTCAATATTAAAAGAATAGATTGAACATAAAACAAACTGCAAGTATCCAGAAAAATGGCAGAAGTAATGTAACTCTGATCCTCGAACCATACCACAAGTCCAAGCTGAATGGCTGAAATGTTGAACCAAGTTGTTCCACTGAGCTCAGGTGACTAACAATCATCATTGTAACAACAAAAAAATGTATATTTTTTAAATGGGCTGTATAAGACACCTAAATGAGTCGGTGGTTATTTAACCAACAAGAAAGATTACTAAAGCAAATTAAATATATAAGAAAGAAGCCAATAAACAAAATATGCACCTGCAATGAGATGGGTAGCACCAGAGGTGGCACCAATGTCATACCCAAATAACAAACCTCCCAAGGCTGGGAACAAAAACCTAAAATTGCAGGAACAAAGTTAAATTTAGCCAATGATTTATTTATCTTTTCGGAGGAACATATTCACACTAAAACTTCAGTCACGAATCTTTTCTTGAGTCAACCTATTCTCTTCAAATTCAAAACAACGAAGATATAAATCCCACTACCATGAATTAGGCATGGTTAGCTAGAACTTTTTAAGTACTAATCTTGCTTTCACACCAAAACTAAAACAGAGTAATTCAATATGGTAATCAGGTATTCAGGTTGAAGGTCCGATTTTGCGATTGCATTCACACATCCTGAAAACCATAGCTTGAAATAAACAATAACAAATAAATGACAATGTTATCACATGCGATGCAAGAGCTAACCAAAAGTATTGGATTTTAGATACCCATCAAATTCATCCAAAATACAGAATACCCATTATCAAAAAAACATGAAATGAAGAGAAAGTGGTAGAGACGCACGGCAAAATCACAGAAGACCAAGCAAAATCCTCCTGATGCGTTGCGTCAGAGGCAAGCGACTCATCCTCTTCCCCGGAAGCATACTCTTTCTGTACTCCCACCTGCCACCAAACACAAAAACTATCAACCAAAAAAAAAAAAAAAATTCGGAGATATTGGGTGCTCACATGGAATCTGAGTCGACGGCCAGAAAGCAAAGGTAATTTTGAGAAAATGGGAAATTTGGCCTTGAAATGCGCGTTGCAAGTTGAACATGATTGTGTGCTAATTTGGGTGTAAGAGGTGAGAGCTTGTGATGGCTTTGTCCGCCGAGTTGGGTGTGACTGTGAGAGCTTGAGGTTGAAGAAAGGAGGAGTTGAGGCACTGCAAGCCATACCAGGCAGTTTGACTGAAAGTGTATGATCAAGGGGTAACGGTTTGATGGCTCCCGCTTTATCTTTTTCTTTTTTGTTGGGGGGTTTTTGTGGTCAAATTTTGATACTTCGAGTGACTCTGGAGTTTTGGATGCACTCAATTTGCTAATAATTTTGGCAACAAACTGTACGAACATATATGAGATCCCAACAAGGATTTATAATAATTAGGGTAATTTTTTTTTTTTTTTTAATATATCAACACAAGAGGGGACAGAGATTCAAACTAGTAACTTCCACTTTATTAGGTATGATCTTAGCTGATTGAACTACTTCTTAGGAACTAAGGTAATTATTTTTGCTTCAAGAACTACAACGCATTGTCATTTTGTTTTTATGAACTACAAAACATTAATTCAAACAGTTAAAGTGACAATGTATCGTAGTTCATGGGGGCAAAATAATAATGTGTTGTAATTTATAGAGGCAAAGTGACGACTTGACCGTCTGAGTTAATGTTTTTAACTAACGAAATGAGGGTTTTGAGCACAAAATGACGGTTTGATGGGGTCGAGCAATAAGATTGTCAGTTCATGGGGCAAAGTGATAATGTGTTGTAGTTAATAAGGAGAAAATGTAATCACTCCTAATAATTATCAGTTGAATGCGAAAGATCTTATAGTTGAACGATTCAAAATTTATTTGAACAAATAAGTTTCATATAAAGATTTTTCATATTAATGTCTGTAAATATGGTGGATCCAAGGTTGGAACTGTCCATTAGCTTGGGGGGACAAAAGTCCCCCAATTTTTTTTTAATTTTTTACCCTTGAAGATTTTCATTTTTCAGTTACGTCTCCCTCATCTCAAATTGTGATTCTACCCCTGTATTTATCCTAACATATAAGATTCACTTGTTCTAATAAATTTAAGACCGTCTAAGTCACCTATTCGATCAAATTGATCTCACATAAACTATCATACCTGCTCTCTAACTTGTACATGATGTTTATTGAAACATATTTTTGTCCTTTAAATTGGAAACGTACTACTCACTTGTTTTGGAAGTAAAGAATCAAAGCATCAATGCTAAGAAAAAGGGAAATGCTTGTCTATGGACGGATCATCATAAATTATTAAATCTTGTTCTTCACGGTAGGTCAAATAATATTCAGCCTCTCATTTATAAGGAGTGAGGTATTGTAATGTAGCCGGACAAATGTCCATGGCCTTCCTATCTTTTAAAAGGTTCAATATAAATATGCTTTAGCATTTATTTCTATGGAAAAAATATATATATAATAATAATAGTTTGGCCCTTAACCTTAAAAAGCAATCCAAAAAATTAAGCTCCAAAATACACACTGCCCAAAAATATAAGTTATGTCAAGCCTCTCGATTCTCAGCATAAAGAACTTAGTAAGGTCGTTTGGTAAAGAGTTTTGTTGTTAATATTTTGTTTAAACATTAATAAGATCAAGTGATTAACGTGATATAAAGTAAAAATAAATTTTAAATTTTTTGTGTGAGAAAAATGAAAAAAAAAATGTATTTAGTAATATAATTTTTTTTTAAAATTTTTTGAGAAATAAATTACTGTATGTACTAAGACAATACCGATTATCTTGGGTAAACCATATATGAGAGTTATGACCTATAAAGTATTAGCCTTTTTCTTGCATTAAAATATTAGGTAGTTATTGCCGGTAGTACACCATGATCTTTTATGAAAACATAAACCTTACCAAAAATGTGTATTAGCGGAGGTCATGTCTTTTTTTATTCATACTCAAATTGCACGTTTACTTTCATTAATTAGGTTCATGTTATACTCATGTTATAAGGTTTACTTACTAAGTCGTTAGATTTACACGGTTATTAGTCTCTAACTAACATAATTCATTACCTTGAGAGGGGCAATGGCTGCTACTGCCTGTGTACTTAGGGTTTGCTTATGATTACAAATTTGTTTTCTTTACTTAGTAGCTCCACATTCTTATTGAATGAATTATAGTAATTCGGATTTACTCACCTTCCTGTGCATTTACTTTGATGATTATAGGCGAATGATTTCTCGTTTGGTCACAAGTTGACCTAAATGGATTAATTGAAAGTAACTCCACCGAGTTAGCTAGGGTTAATTTTGGGGGCGTTACACCCGTGAACCGTTGCAAAGGCATAAGTGGGCTGATTGAAGGGGCTTGTTTGGCCAGAAATGTAATGACCAAGGGAAAAGCATTAGCCATATTTGCACTATCACTCCAAAAGGACTAATCAATTTAAAGCTTTCCTAAAATTTATTATAAAGCCTAGTTTTACCTAATAACTAGGCAATGTGGAACTTAGGACTAATGACTATCTTTATAAACCACTTACTCTATATGGGCTTCTTCTCATCTTCCCAATACAGGACCGGGTTGTTACAAACTCTCCTTCTTAAATTCTTGACATCCTTGTCAGGGCCATGTCATGCAATGCTCCAGTACCATATGCCTTGACATTATACCATTTGTAATAATCAAGGGAAAAGCGCTAGCCAAATCTACGTTATCACCTCAAAAAGACTAATCAATTTAAAGCTTCCCTAAATTTCATTATAAAGCCAAGTTTCAACTATTAACTAAGTACTAAGTAATGTGGGACTTAGTACCCATGACTATCTTTATAAACCACCCACTTTATGTGGGCTTCTTCTCATCTTCTCAATATAGGACTGGGTTGTTACACGAAAACCCATGGACCGGAGGAAAGATTGGTTTGACCTGAGAGTGCCCACTGCAAGAAGATTGAATCGTGTTTAACTACATCGAAAAAGTCTGTGGAACCGAATTGGACAATGCATGAACTGACTCGAATCGCATAAAACAAACGCCTTAACATAAAAAATCTCATTTTGTACCATATAGAGCTGCCGAAAGCAAAAAAAAAACATACCACAAATTTGAATTGAGAACGAAAAATTGAGTAGAAAACACCTGGTCAACTTTGGGTCTGGTCAAAGTCAACAGTCAGCGATCAACATTAAAGAAAGTCAAAACAAGAAAAGTCAAGCCTGACAAGGTGCTGGCGTGGCAGAGGCGCTGACATGGCAGAGATGTTGACCTGGCTGATATAGAGGTACAGGGATTGCCTGGATGGGTAAGTTTGGTTGATTGGGTCCCTGAGTGCTGGAGAAAATGAGATATCCTTGATGCTAGTGATCCAAGATTGGAAGGTAATAATGTGGTGGAGGAAATGGAATTGGTTTTGAAACTAGGCCTGTTTCGCTCACATTCAATACCAACTGCTAGGCCTAGCATGAAGCAAGTGGTGCAATTTTTGGATGGTGATGCTGATATGGGGGAATTACTACATAACATTGCTTCTTTTCGTTCATTTAGAAGTAATGAATCATCTGATTTCACGTCATTTCTTTTTTCCCAAGTTTCTACTCCTTCCATGTCTACCATTGATTTAATCCCGAGAGGTGGTAGCTTATAGTGCCCTTAAATTTCAATTCTTTTGTAAGAGATTTTGATTTAAAAAAAATAAAGTTGTTTATTCACTCATATATTTATGAGCATTGGGCATATAACATATTTACATGTTTATCATTTGAGATTATTATTCATAATATACATATAAGTGGTCCATAAATTGCATTGAATATAATTTATCGTGTGATTAATGAGATTATCACACAAAATATCTTAAACAATAAACCTTGCACTTTACAATTTAATGTTTGCAGCCAGTAATAGGATTGTGTATTCCATTTGATAAGACTTTAACACATCGATCACAATAATATATCTTGATCATGCTATGTGTAACTTTTGATTAATGTGTTTGTGCAAATAAAATGCACTAAACGGACTACCAGAGTTGTCATTCCTTTATAACACTGTCAAAAGAAATTAATTATGTAAAACTCTGAAAGGTCTTACTAAATTGATACAAAATCTTGACATAATCGCAAACTCAAGTATAAAGCGAATATCACTTTGACGCATTAGGAGTAAAATCTTTACTATAGTCAAAATTTTCGATGCATTGGGTAATCACATATAGCATTGTAGGAACTCCATCCTCGATAAGGAATTGAAGTCCTAATGTGTTGTTTTGGGTGTGGGTTTCGGACTGGACAGCGAGGGAGAGAAGTGGAAAAAATAATTAAAAATAATATTTAGAGAAAGTAGATAGTAAATTGATAATATGGTGGAGTTTGTATTAAACAGCTAGTAGCTAAATGAAAACAATGCATGTTTTTGAGTAGCTAAAATAACCTTTATGACTAGAGTTACTCTTATGCGCTATAGTTTCAAGAATCTATTAACATAGATTTGTGTGGGCTGCTTACCCTATTTCTCACTATAATAGTCAGATGAATGAGAGTGAATGCATTAAATAATTATAATGGATATAATTTTAGTGTCGAAATGATGATCAATGGAACTTTACAAAATCAATATGGTGTTAGCAGGGTGATTCGTTATAATTTGGGTTACAAGGCTCGAAATCGTAAGTTTATCAAATTAATCTTCCTATTTAAACTGGTAAAAAAAAATTTTAATTTTTTTTTTTTTTTGTGCTAAATCTGATTTTGATCTTTGAATTTGGATCCTAAGAGGTCCAAACTACAGCTGAGCTCTCCAAACAGAATTCTTTGATCTTTCTCTTTCTGCCTTTTGACAATATCAAGTAGAGTATTTAATCTCTGGTTCACTCCCACCAAGATTCTAATCCAGTTAATGAAACCCCAGTAAGTAGTATTCTAGCTGAAAAGCCATTACCTGAAGTTGAAACTTCTTGATCATGAGCTTCATTAATAATGTACAATAATAAGATTGCTTTTATGAAATGGTAGGACAGATAGGTGATGAAGTTTCAAGGAGAAGATCTTCCAGTGCCATGCCAATTGCCAGGATACAAGTTGAAGTCTACAGAGTAACCAAAATTCTTGGCGTATTGGAAGCTCACCTATTCATTTCGACAGATATGAGCTTTCACTTCGAAATTTTGGTCTCAATCTCTTCCAAGCTCAAACCTTTGGTCTCTGGAACAACGAGCACTACAAACACAAGTGACAACAAAGAAATAGCCCCGAAAAGAAGGAAGAGGTTTCCCGGTCCTAGAAGCTCCTGCAATATTTAGCAGAACTCCATATTCAATCAATCACAGGAGAATGAAAACTATGAACAATGAGATACCAGCTTTGAAAGAAATGGATTGATAAAAGCAAATCAATACCTTCAATGGTAAGAAAGCAAAGGTCACAAGGGCATTTGAACCAAAGTTAGTAAGACCTGCTAGAATGATCCCTCGCCCTCTTGTCCGGATTGGGAATATCTCCGACACCATAAGCCAACTGATTGGCCCAAATGATATCTGAAAGACCATTCAAAGAACAGAAATCTAATAATGAATCAAAATTCCCATCAACCGTGTCAGGAAGAAAAAATTGTCAATACTCATCAGGTATTCACTGCTTTCCCTTTCATATTTCTTTCTTTTTCCCAGAAAATTCTATAACTCAAGGTAGCTCTCTAACATAGAATTTTCTATGGAAGTTAGAAAATGAAATTCAGCCACGATAGACGTGCTCCTTATTGTTATATTCAAAAGAAATAGTGCAGTAAATTCCAATATTTAAAAGAGAAAATGGTTACCTGGTAGCAACCAACATAGAGAAGAAGACCAGCAACAGCAACAAAAGGGAATCCTCCAAGAAATTTATAATAAGCAGAAAGTAGAAGTAAAGAAACAGCCTGTGGTAATTTAAAGAAAAGCATAGTCAAGCTTTCATCATGATTTTTATAAATGAGCATTAAATAATGCATGATACGTAGCAGATTGATAGCCATTTGATGCATACAATGCCGCTGACACCTCTAATTAGCAGGGGTCTTCTCCCAAGATTATCTACTTTTAGGATAGCTATCCATGTCATCAATAACTGAAGGAGGAAAACAATCACAAATGAATCATTATTAGCATTACCAGGAGGTATAAAGGCAGGGAGACTCTTTCCCCCATGTTCAAAGACACCATGGGAAGATTATTAAACATACTTTGAACACACCAATTACAACTGAAACTCGGGTAGCATCAGAGGCTGCAGAGAATCCAGCAGTCTTGAATATCAGAATCACAAAGAATATCATTACGTTAGGAAAAATGAGATAAAGGGATAGCATTTTATCTAAAGAACAGATTTGAGTTCAACCATGACGACCTGAAGTATTGAACCTGCATAAAATAGAACACTTGGTTGCCCAGTTATCTGTCACGGTCAGGTGGTAAATTGGCTTACCAACAAGAAAAAATCCACATTTCTTCTTTACATGCTTGTTTCAACTTGAGTTTAAAGATATATGTAAAAACAAATTCATAGCAGCAAAAAGGAAGACATACCTGTTGAAAAAGGACCAAACCTCCACCGATTAGAAAGGCTTTCAAACTTGGGCCTTGAAAGACCTCCAAGAAACTGCCCTCAGATTCCTGATCCTCATATGCATATTTCAATGACACAAAGGTGTCTTCTATTTGCCTCTCAGACAATTTGTCACCAGGAGGACAGCCCCTTAGTTTGCTAAGGGCAATTAAGGCCTTCTCTTTGTAATCTTGTAAAGACCCTTTACCTTGAACGGCCCTAAGAAGTAACCAGCGTGGAGATGGTGGAAGACTCCACATGCCTAGTCCCATAATTAAAGCAATTGGTGCACTAATTCCAAACATGTAACGCCACCCTCCAACTACATCAACCTGAAGGCTTCCAACGAAATAACCCAACTGCAGAAAATTTCATTTTCTAGCTCATTTTATTTCAGACAAGAAAGTGAACATAGAGAATAATATAAGAGTAAACAATACCAGAATTCCCAGAACTATGAAGAGTTCCTTCAAAGATACTAGAGTTCCACGAATCTGAGATGGGCAAGTTTCTGCAATATAGAGAGGAGCCCCATGCATAGCCTGCCAAATTAACTCACTTATAAGAAGGTTAGAGCATGACTAGGTACATAATAGCAGCTAAGACTGCAGAAATGAAGAGGGGGAGTTTCAAAGAAGCCCACCAAACCAATACCAAGGCCATAGAGCAGCCTTCCTATTAAAAGGACACTAAGGCCCGGAGCATAGGCAGTAATCAGACCACCAAGCGCATATAGCACAGCTGCTATGATAAGTTCTCGCCTCCTCCCTTTATGAGAAAACCCATTATATTGGAAAGAAAATCGTAAAAAGAGCTCCAAAATTCAGGAACGACTAAATAAGGACATACCAAGGAAGTCTGCAATTGAGTAGACAAGAATAGAACCAAAAAGAGCTCCATAAAGTGAACCACTGACCTGTATTCAATTCAATATTAAAAGAATAGATTGAACATAAAACAAACTGCAAGTATCCAGAAAAATGGCAGAGTAATGTAACTCTGATCCTCGAACCATACCACAAGTCCAAGCTGAATGGCCGAAATGTTGAACCAAGTTGTTCCACTGAGCTCAGGTGACTAACAATCATCATTGTAACAACAAAAAAAATGTATATGCTTAAATGGGCTGTATAAGACACCTAAATGAATCGGTGGTTATCAAAACAACAAGAAAGATTACTAAAGAAAATTAAATATATAAGAAAGAAGTCAATAAACAAAACATGCACCTGCAATGAGAGGGTAGCACCAGAGGTGGCACCAATGTCATACCCAAATAACAAACCTCCCAAGGCAGGGAACAAAAACCCAAAATTGCAAGAACAAAGTTAAATTTAGGCAATGATTTGTTTATCTTTTCAGAGAAACATACTCACACTAAAACCTCATTCACGAATCTTTTCTTGATTCACCCTATTCTCTTCAAATTCAAAACAACGAAGATATAAATCCCACTACCCTGAATTACGCATGGTTAGCTACAGCCTACAACATTTTAAGTACTAATCTTGCTTTCACACCAAAACTAAAACAGAGTAATTCAATATGGTAATCAGGTTGAAGGTCCAATTTTGCGTCCTAAAAACCATAGCTTGAAGTAAACAATAACAAATTGTAAGTTCTTGTTGGCGTAATTCGGTAAGCAAAATGATAGTCAAAAGTGCCGCCATTCGGATGAAAAGAAAGGCCGTCCAAACGCTCGGAGAATTCTACTTTTCCAAAGAACCTCGTCTGCAATCTCGTTTGCAAGCCTGCCCGGACGAGCTCGATAAACAAGAATTCCCGAGAGCCTCATCTGCAGTGTCGTCTGAACGGTTTCGTCTAACAACTTTTACTAAAAAGGTCATATTTAGAGTTCTAAGAGCATCCACGTCAAGCTATGCAAAATTTAGTTAAATGTAACTTTTAAAATGTACTTTTTTAGATATAGCTAGTCACTTTTAAAGACTACCAAATATCAAACTCTTTAATTTTTTTTTTTTTTTAAAAAAAAAACTCTTTAAATATTTTGCTATTTAATGTAAATATTATTATTTTTTTTAAAAAAATTCTTTAAATATTTTGCTATTTAATGTAAATATTATTATTTTTATTATGAAACCAAATTATTTTAACTACCATGAAACTCACTTTCATGTTCACATATATGGAATTATTTTTTGTGCACAATTGCATCTTTAATTCAATAAATTTCATTGATGAATGCATTTAATTTATTAGAAAAAACAAAAAAAAAAAACAATGAATGTCAATTAATGCAGTTGTGTATTTGAGAAAAGATGAGTGACAAAAAAAAAATGGAAGGGGAAAAAAAGTAAAAAATGAGGGGATGAAACTTTGTAGAGAAAGAAATAGAAAAAAAGAGGAAGAAAAATAAAAAGTGGTGCTAGAATGCAATAAAATAATATTATAATATTTTAACATTTGCTTTTGACCTCTTTAAATTTAAAGAGGAGGTTTGACAAATGTTATATTTAATATTTGATAGAGAGTTTGATGTGGAGGACTTTTTGTAGATTTTGTTAAAATTTTAAAGAAATGTTAAATTTAGAGAGCTTGATGTGGATGCTCTAAGCCTCTGATTGAAGCAAGCTTTACAGAGTCGGAAATCTAACTCAAAGATCTACAAAGTCATGTTTCACAAGGTTCAGCTAATTCCAATGTTTACTAGGTCAAAACGGGCCATAAAGAGCAGATTGCAGAATGGCTTGTCTACAATCTCATCCGAACGAGATTGCAAATGGCCATGTGTTAAAAACACATTCTAGACATGTTTTGTTGCCCCGTCCAAATGGCACATGTTCCCGTCTAGACGCCGCGTACCTATAACAAGATGGGGCTATTATAAATATACCTCTATAGAAAGAGAAAGGTACAGATTTTTACCCTAAAGAGTTCGTCGGAGGCTGTGCTAAGAGAGATCATATGTGGGGAGCGTTAAATTGAATCTCTTAAGAATTTTAGTTATTCCTTTGATAATTTACGATTGAGAAGTTTATCGAAAGGATCCGGTAAAGAAGAATCACGTTGAAGAAGATTGTGAGTAAAGAGACGAGTTGTAGGCTTGTCGATCTTACATAACCAAGGTCTTGCAAAGGGTTGTAAGTGTTCCTAGTGTCTGTAATCTCTGGATAATCTTTTGATAGTGATTTCCTGGGTTTGGTTGCCCCAGAGATGTTTTACTTTTAGATCTGTTTCTAAAATGTTTCCTCTTCATAACCAAAATATATGTGTCTGCCTCTTTGTTGCTTTATATATTTTGGGTGATTGAATGGTTTATTGCTTCATAGTATTAATTCCGCATAATTTGCGATAAACAAGTTTTTTGGAGTTGGCAAAGCGTTTTTCAATTGGTATCAGAGCGGGTTCACTCTGTTTGGATTAAATTCCTAAGTGAGATCTAAGTGAGATCTTTTGACTCCTGTTTGCTATGAATACTTCTCAAGGGGAATATGATCTTATGTTTTCCTTCAACAATTTGTTGGAAAAATTCACTTTTTTGAGACATCAATACACAAATTGTTTGGAGGATTTTGAAGATTTAGAACATGTGAACAAATCTTTAGTAACTAAATTGTCTGAATCACATGCCTTAATTGATTCTTTAACATCTGAAAATCTTGTTTTAGGTTCTAAAGTTGATTTGTTAGAGAATAAATTAAAAGAGTCAGAAACTTGCTTGGAAAAATTCTCTAGCAATTCCCTTGAGAATATGATGCATACTAAGAACTCTGATTGTGATGAATCTAAGTTAAGTTTTTATTGTAATGCTGCTTTGTCTTCTAACAATGACTCTATTTCCAAGATAATGTTTGTTAAATCAGAAAAAGTAGAAGACTCTTTGGTTGAAAGAAATACAGCAGCTGCCCCGACCTCACAATGTAAGAAAGGTACAAAAATTCATACTGAACCTTGTGTATTTTACCCCAAGAATGGAGTCGTGCATCCTCCTAGGAATCTATCTCCTCAAAGGTTTATCCCTACTTGTCATCATTGTGGCAAAATAGGTCACATTCGACCAAATTGTTTTAAATTGAAACCCTGTAAGCACAAAAAGAAAATTTCCTACTCTAAGAAAGAACCTTTGGGGTTATGCACAGTGATGATTGGAGGTTTGTCTAGATTAGACAAGATTGAAAATGTTCACGTCTCTACACCTTCATTTAAGAAGGTTTGGGTTAGGAAGGATTATACCATTCACCCTTTGAGGGTGAGTGGTAGTGATCTTACCTAAAGTTAGGTGAGTCAATAACATGTCTAGGATTGGTTGTGTTGCTTAATTTTAAATATCCTAAAGCATGTTATTTTTCTTTGCTTTGCATTTTTTTTTTTGGTCTTCTTTCTTATTTATGCATTGCATTGTTTTTGTTGTTACACTTTTTTATGTGAAGAGTGTATACATGTTTGTTTTGAGATTTTTTTTTTTTGAGGTAAATTCATAAAGGAACTTGTCAAAATTCATATGTCATGATATTTGAAAGGCTTATAGATGAGATTTTGTGTGCAGACCACCAAGATTTTTGTCTACTTGCTAATCAAACGTTCATGAATGTGTAATGTCTTGTGAAGACCTAGAAGTACTTATTAAACCAAATCATTATTTTGTAGTGGGACCTATAAGATGTGATGAAAGTTTAATGCTAAAGGCCATTCATGTATTGCTTGTTGTAATCTCAATCCAAACATGTTGTTTTTTTTTGCTGCCCTTCTTTGTGTTAATAATTTTTTGAGAAAGGTATTGTTGTTGCAAAGATGTTTGAAAAGTTAAGATGAATATATGCTTTAAATGCTCTTTAATTGCTTAATTGGAAATCCTCTTAACTTATGTATCTATGGAATACACTTATCATGCTTAAGTTGATTATCTTTATAATGAACTGTCATTGATCCATTCAAGTATGTGTTATTATGGTACATTTCATTTATGTTATCTTTATGCACTTACTGTTCAAGAAGGAATGTCAATCCATGACAAATTTGTTGTGTTGGACAAACCATATGCATAGGAGGATTTTTCTTTGTGGGTTAAAATTGATCACTGGTTTAACCTAGAACCCATAAATTCCAGCTCAAACTGTTAAGTCTTATTCTTTAAATTTATGAAAGACACGTTCTCAAAGAGAAAATATAAAGTGAAATGTGCAAAATGTCAAAATATTCCAAAAATGAAATTTTCATTGCGTCAATTTTTGTGCTTGGCTCATCCAAAATTAAAATTTCGGATGTAGCTTTAAGCCTTGTGATAAGACTAAGGGAGAGAGTATTGGATGAGGGTGACAAGAGGCCCTAGTAAGGTTTGACTTTTTAACCTAACAAACTATGAATTTCTGTCATATGTTTTGGAAATTTTAATGTGCCTTCTTTGTTAATATATTTTTTTTTTTGGTCCATTGCTTGGCTCTTGATTGTGGCTTATCACACACGACACATATAACATGAATAGTGGTAGTACATAATGGCATTACATGAGTTGCAACAATGATTTTGTTTATTCATCTTTTGATATTCTTGCATGCTTTGAGTATTTTTGGCACATTTAACAAGAGTTTATCCTAATTTGCAAATTTTGATCATTTATTGGATATACTCTTCTTATGAATAATCCTTTTTTTTTTTTTTTTTTTTTTGGGAAACTTCACAAAACCCTCCTGAACTTCTACCCTTGTTGAAATACCCCCCCCCCAAACTTCAAAAACTCTCAATTTACACCCTTGAACTTTCAATTACTCTCAATTTGGACCCATCCGTATAAATTAGGGCACAAAATTTTTTAAAAAGACAAAAATACCCCCGATTTTCATTTTAAAAAATTAAATAAAAAATTGAAAGTTGAAATTTTAAATAGTGAATTTTAAACGGTGACTTTTTTATAAAATTCCAACTTCCATATATTTTTTTATTTAAAAAAAAATCATGGGTATTTTGGTCTTTTTTAAAAAAAATTTGTGCCCTAATTTATACGAATTGGTCCAAATTGAGAGCAATTGAAAGTTTAGGGGTGTAAATTGAGAGTTTTTAAAGTTTGGGGGGAGTATTTCAAAACGGGTGGAAGTTCAGGGGGGTTCCCTGAAGTTTCCCTTTTTCTTTTTTCTTTTCCTTGTTGATATTGAGTCATATATTGAGGGAGAGTTTCTGTTATTCATGATCTTGCTTTATCTTCATGCATTTTCCTATCTGTGATTATGAGTTGTGTTTACATTTTTCCTATTCCACATATGTTTTGATGAGTTGTGTAGAGTGTTTCTAAAAACATGAAACCTTTTGTCAATTTGTGATAAAAAGGGCGAGTAAAAAATTGGGGAATGATGGATGACATCATGACTCGTCTAATTGATTTTGTCACTGAATTGCCAAAAGGGGAGTTTGTAAGTTCTTGTTAGTGTAATTCGGTAAGAAAAATGGTGATCAAAAGTGCCGCCGTTCAGACAAGAAGAAAGGTCGTCTAGGCAAGAAGAAAGGCCATTCGGACGCTCGAAGAATTTTATTTTTCCAGAGATTCTCGTTTGCAATCTCGTTTGCAAGCCCGTCTGGAGAAGTTTGATAAACAAGAATTCCTGAGAGCCTTGTCTGCAGTGTTGCCTGAACTCCGTCCAGATGCCTATTTTTTTTTTGTCTGACGACTTTTACTAAAAATGTCATATCTAGAGTTCTAGGCCTCTGATTTGAGCAAGTTTTATAGCGTTGGAAAGTTAACTCAAATATCTACAAAGTCATGTTTCACGAGGATCAGCTAATTCTAATGTTTACTAGGTCAAAACGGGCCATAAAGAGAAGACTGCAGAATGGCTCGTCTGAAATCTCATCCGGACGAGACTGCAGATGGCCATGTGTTAAAAACACATTTTGGACTTGTTTTGTTGCCCTATCCAAATGGTACATATTCCCGTCCGGACGCCGCATACCTGTAACAGTTTTAATTGAATTGAAACTATTTCCTAGGTCTAGGGATGATGGGGCTATTATAAATACATCTTTATAGAAAGAGAGGTACGGATTTTTACCCTAGAGAGTTCGTCGGAGGCTGTGCTAAGAGAGATCAAATGTGGGGAGCGTTAAATTGAATCTCTTAGAGTTTTAGTTATTCCTTTGATAAGTCTACAATTAAGAAGTCTATCGGAAGGATTTGGTAAAGAGAATCACGTTGAAGAAGATTGTGAGCAAGGAAATGAGTTTTAGGCTTGTTGATCTTACAGGACCAAGGTCTTGCAAAGGGTTTTAAGTGTTCCTAGTGTCTGTAATTTCTGGATAATCTTTTGATAGTAATTTCCTGGGTTTGACTGCTCCGGAGAGATTTTACTTTTAGATTTGTTTTTAAAAGGTTTCCTCTTCGTAACCAAAATATTTGTGTCTGCTTCTTTATTACTTTATATATTTTGTGTGATTGAATTGTTTATTGCTTCGTAGTATTAATTCCGAATAATTTGTGATAAACAAGTTTTTTGGAGTTGGCAAAGCGTTTTTCACAAATAAATGACAATGTTCTCACATGCGATGCAAGAGGCTAGAGCTAACCAATACTTTCGGATTTTAGATACCCATCAAATTCATCCAAACTACAGAATACCTATTATCAAAAAAACATGAAATGAAGAGAAAGTGGTAGAGACGCACGGTAAAATGACAGAAGACAAAGCAAAATCCTCCTGATGCGTTGCGTCAGAGGCAAGCGACTCATCCCCTTCCCCAGAAGCGTACTCTTTCTGTACTCCCACCTGCCCACCAAACACAAAAACTATCAACCAACAAAACATAGAAGCAAAAAAACAAATCGGAGATATTGGGTGCTCACATGGAATCTGAGTCGACGGCCAGAAAGCAAAGGTAATTTTGAGAAAATGGGAAATTTGGCCTTGAAATGCGCGTTGCAAGTTGAACATGATTGTGTGCTAATTTGGGTGTAAGAGGTGAGAGCTTGTGATGGCTTTGTCCGCCGAGTTGGGTGTGACTGTGAGAGCTTGAGGTTGAAGAGAGGAGGAGTAAAGGCACTGCAAGCCATACCAGGCAGTTTGACTGAAAGTGTATGATCATCAAGGGGTAACGGTTTGATGGCTCCCGCTTTATCTTTTTCTTTTTTGTTGGGGGGTTTTTGTAGTCAAATTCTGGTACTTCGAGTGACTTCAGAGTTTTGGATGCACTCAATTTGCTAATAATTTTGGCAACAAACTGTACGAACATATATGAGATCCCAATAAGCCAGAATTTATAATAATTACGGTAATTACATTTTGACATATATGAGATCCCAATAAGGATTTATAATAATTACCGTAATTATATTTTGCTTCATGAACTACAACGTATTGTCACTTTATTCTCATAAATTACAAGACATTAATTCATACAGTCAAAGGGACAATGTATCGTAATTCATGTGAGCAAAATGACAATGTGTTATAACTCATGGAGGCAAAATGACGGGATGATCATCTGAGTTAACACTTTTAACTAACAGAATGAGGGTTTTGGGCACAAAATGATAGTTTGATGGAGTCGAACAGTAGAATTGTCAGTTTATGTGGGCAAAGTGATAATATGTTGTGATTGAAAAGGAGAAAATGTAATCACCCTTAATAATTATCAGTTGAATGCGAAAGATCTTATAGTTAAATGGTTCAAAATTTATTTGAACAAATAAGTTTCTTATAAAGATTTCTCAAATTAGTGTCCGTAAATATCGTGGATCCAAGGTTGGAACTGTCCATTAGCTTGGGAGGACAAAAGTCCCCCAATTTTTTTTTTAATTTTTTACCCTTGAAGATTTTCATTTTTCAGTTACGTCTCCCTCATCTCAAATTGTGATTCTACCCCTGTATTTATCCTAACATATAAGATTCACTTGTTCTAATAAATTTAAGACCGTCTAAGTCACCTATTCGATCAAATTGATCTCACATAAACTATCATACCTGCTCTCTAACTTGTACATGATGTTTATTGAAACATATTTTGTCCTTTAAATTGGAAACGTACTACTCACTTGCTTTGGAAGCAAAGAATCAAAGCATCAATGCTAAGAAAAAGGGAAATGCTTGTATATGGACGGATCATCATAAATTATTAAATCTTGTTCTTCACGATAGGTCAAATAATATTCAGCCTCTTATGTATAAATATTGTAATGTAGCCAGACAAATGTCCATGACCTTCCTATCTTTTAAAAGGTTCAATATAAATATGCTTTGGCATTTATTTCTATATAAAAAAAATAATAATAATAGTTTAGCCCTTATCCTTAAAAAGCAATCCAAAAAATTAAGCTCCAAAATATACACAGTTCAAAAATAAAAGTTATGTTGAGCCTCTCAATTCTCAGCATAAAGAACTTAGTAAGGTCGTTTGATAAAGAGTTTTGTTGTTAATATTTTGTTTAAATAGTAATAAGATCAAGTGATTAACGTGATATAAAGTAAAAATAAATTTTGAATTTTTTTGTGTGAGAAAAATGAAAAAAAAAATGTATTTAGTAATTTTTTTTAATTTTTTGAGAAAAAAAAATAAATAGAGAGATGGTTGCTAAATGGGCCACCACTTCTGCCATATAAATATCTTTTTTCCCTGTTTCCTTAGAACACGGAACCCACCGACACTCAACACTGATTTTGACTGGAGAATGAATATATATATAGGGCGTGATTCGAGTAACCCTAAACCCTAAATAAAGAGAGAGATGGTTCCTAAATGGGCCACCACTTCTGCCATATAAATATCTTTTTACCTTGTTTCCTTAGAACACGGAACCCACCGACACTAACGCTGATTTTGATTGGAGAATGATGAATGAATATATATATATATATATATATATATATATACACACGGGGAGATTCACTGGAATGCTATAAGGCTTTTTATGGTCTTTTTAGAATTATCTTAAATGTAATATAACTTCTAAAATTATCATTGAATTTAAGATATGATTTATTGAATTTTGATATATTGATGATTTTAAAAGGCACATCAAATTTGTGGTGACTCTAAAATTAAAAACTGTAAAAAACCTTATAGTATTACTCGCGTGATTCATTAATTTGGAGTAATCTTTTCGTTGGTTTTCAAAGATTTTACACATTTAATCAATTATATAAGAAAATGTATTCTCTTGTTCATTATTAAATATAAAGATTTAAAAAAAAAAAAAAAAACTCGCTCTCTCCCACTGAGAAAGCTCCTCCCAGTAGAAGTTTTCTGCAGAAACCTCTTCTTCAACCTGCTATCTCTCTGCTACCCCAAGCATTCTACTACCTGTACCTGCTACCTCCCCTGCATCCTACTACCTCCCCTGTAACTAGCTATCCCACCTGAAACCATCTCTTTCTTCTACCTTCTTTGGCTTTACCCTATTACTCTGGCTTCTCTAAAACACTGTATCTTACTCAACTTTCCTCCATCTCACTACCAATCCATTATTCTCTTTATCATGGACCTAGATTCTCTCATTTCTAAGACAGCAACCCTCTCTTGGGAGAATCCTTCCACTCAAATAGAAATCATTCCTACTAATACCCCCTCCCAAGGTTGCTTACCCCTCATAGGTCTGCTTATTTCCCAAAAAACAAACAATAACCAATTTGTTCAAGCTGTTCTAAACAAAGCCTGGGAGTTTGCAATGCCATTTTCCTTTGCTGCTATTGGACCAAATAAATTTCTGTTCAAATTCTCTAATCAAGCCCACCTAGACAGAATCTTCAAACAACCCACCTGGAATGTCAATGGCTATCTTCTGTCACTAAACCAATGGTCCCCTCAAGTCTCCATGGGGGCTGTTCCCCTCAACATGTCTCCTTTCTGGGTTCAGATTCACGGCTTTCCTTTGGCCAATCTTACTCTAAAGAATGCTGCTGCTATAGGCAAAGGAATGGGTTCTCTCATCCAAGTGGAGGACTGCAGTGGAGAGAGCATGACTTTCAGAAGCTACCTCAGAATTCTAGTCAAGCTCAATGTGCAGGAGCCTCTAAAGCCAGGTTTTCTCTTTTGTAGAGATGATGGGGAACAATTTCAGATTTCTTTTATGTATGAAAGGTTAGACATATATTGTACATCATGTGGAAGAATAGGGCACAAAAACCAGACCTGTCTGGCTCCTCCAGCAGAATTGGTCCCAGGAAAATATGCTACTTCCCTCAAAGTCACCATTTTCTCAAACATGCTACCCCTCACCCTCTTCCTCATGTCTCAACCTCCTCCATCCCAAAAATTACCACCATGATCCCGGAGAAGGATCCACAAAAAAAAAATATCTCCTCCCGACAACCAAACATCCACTACCATCAACCTATCCTATGTCGACTTAGCAGCCACCTCATCCATCACCCTCCTGCAGCCCCATACTCATCACAAAACTCCCTGAACCAACTCACACCTCAAATCAACACCACTCCTCATTAAATGCCTCCCAGAAAAGCAAGCCACCTCCACGAAAATCAACATGCAGTTGCCCACCTAATTCCACAGATCACCTCCACAGGAACTTGTTCCATGACAGCTCAACATATAGTTTGTTTCCGGTTCTATCTCAATTGAACTGCAAAATTCAACCGGGCCGAGCCTTGTCACCATTAAAAAGCCCAAGGAAAAAAAACATCTCACCAACCCAACTAAAACCACCCATTTACCAACAGATTACCTAACTCTTCAAATATTCTCCTCTCACCCGCCAAAAACCTTCCCTCCACTCCCTATATGCCCCCATCCGACTTAAACACTTTAGCAAAGCAAACACCACTCTGATTCACCAACTCAAGAAACTTCTAGTCTCCCTCCAAAAACCCCAAAACACATCTCAAAAAAGAAAAGGCACCGCAACAACACAGACCCTCCAAACCTCACAAAAGGACCAACTGCTCCTCCAATGACCTTAGGCTAACAGATGACATGGATACTTGATCAACTAGAATCAACAACCATTCAACCCACCGCCTATCTTTCACCCCCCTACATTTCTTCAAAGCATCGTTAATCAAACAAACTGCAGTTCGCTATTTCTTCTCAAAATCCAGGGACATGGTTTTGTCCCTCACCCAACATGAAGATCTCGTCACGGAACCGCAGAGGTCTCTCAAGACCTTCTGCAGTTCAATTCTTGAGGGTTCTCATTCGTGAAAACAGCCCTGATATTCTTTTTCTTTCTGAAACAAAATCCCCTCCCCCCCAAGTCTCTTCTATTCTCCACTCCCTTAGTTTCTTTCTCATTTGCCAAGTTGCTCCTATTGGCTCTAAAGGTGGCCTTGCTCTCACTTAGAGGCCTGGTGTTGAGCTGGAATGTTTCATCTCCAACAAAAATAACATTTAAGCTTGGTGCTACTCTGATCCCATACACTCCCCTTGGATTCTCTCTTGCATATATGGTCCTCCTAACCAAAGAGAAAAGCCAGCTTTTTGGGACTCCTTCACTATTGTTAGTGATAATTTTGTTAGTCCATGGATGTGTATAGGTGACTTAAATTTTGTTCTAGATTAGTCTGAAAAGCAAGGAGGTAGTCTGGTTGCTTCTTCATCCTCTTGCCCTTTCAAGAAGTTTATAGACCACTTTGGTTTGGTGGATCTTGGTTTTGCAGGGACCCTTTACACTTGGTGTAACCAAAGACAAGGTCATGCCACCATTAAAGAAAGACTTGATAAAGGTCTAGCTTCCCCTAGTTGGATCCATTTGCACACTTAATACTCCATCCTGCACCTCCCGCCACAAATTCAGATCATCACCCCATTTTGCTAAACACCACCCAACCAGCCATCTTACCTAGACCCTTTCAGATTTGAAGCTTTTTGGGCAATGGACCCTCCTGTGAAGCTGTAATCAAATCCGCTTGGAACCGCCTGCTCAA
This sequence comes from Carpinus viminea, assembly GCA_013348765.1. Lineage (NCBI taxonomy): Eukaryota > Viridiplantae > Streptophyta > Magnoliopsida > Fagales > Betulaceae > Carpinus > Carpinus viminea. Next base: position 4,112,436 of record CP054668.1, on the reverse strand, counting down.
GGTCCTCCTGCCATTGCTTGATCGAAAGCAATTCCATACTAAACTTTCCTAAAAGATGGAACTCCACTCATTTTGGGAGAATTCGAAAAAATCAAGTCTACCAAGGATTTATTGATAAAGTGCAACAATTACCCCTGCTCCAGCTCCATCCCTACAGAATCAAACCTCAAGATTGCTTTAATGAGCTGCTCTTCAAAAGAGACCTCTGAAATCCAAATCCAGAGAAATTGGCTTACATGCACTGACTTCAATACAAAGTTTTTCCATACCTCTACTCTCATTAGGAGAAGATCAAATGTTGTGAACTTTTTGAAGACAAATGAAGGTGGTTGGATTTCAAACAGGTTTGAAATAGGGGGAAATTTTGTTGACCATTTCTTATTTCTGTTCTCCTCTACTTCCCCTCAGTTGGATGATGAGCTGTTGGAGCTTTTTCCCCCTATCATCTCAGAAGAGGATAATTTGTCTTTTATCTCTATCTCTACTGAAAAAAAGGTGTTCGAAGTCCTCTCAAGTCTTGACTCCACAAAAGCTCCGAGCCCTGATGGCTTTACAGCTTTATTCTATAAAAAGTATTGGAGTGTTGTCAAGAGGGAAGTTCTGGAGTGTGTATTGAATTTCTTCCTAAACAAAAACCTGGCCAGTGAGCAAAACCATACTTTCATTACCTTAATTCCCAAACAAAGTGGAGCTCATTCGATTAATCATTTCAGACTTATAAGCCTTTGCAATATCTCCTATAAGATTATCTCAAAGTTGCTACAGGCTTAAACTTATGCTCCCCAAAATCATCTCTCCTCTCCAATAAGCTTTTGTGCCTAATAGGAGTATCCAAGACAATTCTATCATAGCTCATGAACTTCTCCACTCTTTCAAGCTTAAGAGAGGAAAAGGTGGGTATATGTTCCTCAAAATGGATATGGAGAAAGCTTTTGATAAAATGGAATGGAAGCTGATTCTTTCCATCATGCAGAGCCTAGGTTTTCATTCAACTTGGCTGCAATGGATTGAGTCTTGCATTTCCTCCTTTTCTTTTTCTATTCTCTTGAATGGCAGCCCTTTTGGTTTATTCTCTCCTAAGAGAGGTTTGAGACAAGGAAACCCTCTCTCTCCTTTCCTTTTTATCCTAGGCACTGAAGTTCTCTCTAGGCTTTTGTTGAAAGAGGAAAGATTAGGCAACATCAAGGGTATGAAAATTGCCAAGATCTGCCCAGCTATCAACCATCTGCTGTTTGCAAATGATCTCTTGCTGTTTGGTAAGGCTACTAACCTAGAAGCAACAAGTATCAAAGGGTGCCTTGATAAATATTGCTCTTGGTTAGGCCAATCTATAAACTCCAGAAAATCCTACATTAAATTTAGCAAAAATACTAACCCCACAACTTCCTAATCCATCCTAAATATCCTACCTTACAACCCTAACCCTACCTCATCCATATACCTTGGTTTGCCTATTCTAATGGGGAGATCCAAAAGAGAAGCTTTCCAAAGTATCATTGATTCTATTCAGTCCAAGATGGAAGGTTGGAGAGCCAAGACCTTTCTGCAGAGGAGTGCTCATCAAAGCTGTGGCAGCAGCTATTCCATCCTATGCAATGAGCACCTTTTTACTCCAAAAAATATTCTGCAGAAAACTGGATCAATTGTTTAAGAACTTCTGGTGGGGCTTCTCTCCAAAGAAAATCAAAAACTTATCCCTCAAATCTTGGTATTCTCTTTGCTCTCCAAAAGCTTTGGAAGGTCAAGGATTCAGGAAAATGGAAGAGGTCAACCTTGCTCTCATCTCCAAGCTTGGATGGAAGCGTCTATCTCCTTCAGACTCATTGTGGGTAAACCAACTCCAAGGTAAGTATATTTCTTCTGGTTCTTTCCTCTCCCCCCCTCCCCATTCTGCCCCTTCATGGCTATGGAGAGGCATCCTCTCTTCATTGCCAGTCATTTCCCAAGGAGCTTGCCTTAGAGTCCATGTCCATTCATCTATTCCTATTTGGAATTCTCCCTGGATTCCAACCATTCCCTCATTCTCACCATCTCCCCTAAATCATAGGACCCTATATACCTCTCCTCAAGTTATTTCTAACTTGATTAATCCGAATGCTTCTTGGAATTCTCCCCTCATTTCTAGAATGTTTGATGTAAACAGTGCAAGGGAGATTCACAAAATAGCTATCAGCTCTACCCCTAGATCAGATTATCTCTGGACTCACTCATCTTCTAGAAAGTTCTCAACTAGTTCAGCCTATAAGTTCATCAGTTCCCAAAGAGTCTCCTCTTTTTCCACTCCTTTAACTCCTGATCAATGGAAGCTTCTTTGGAAACTCAATCTAAATGCTAGGCTCAAGCTGTTACTTTGGAAAATAGCCTGGGATCTCCTCCCCTCTAAGGCAAGACTCAATGCTGTTTTTCATATCCCCTCAGCTGATTCTTTGTGCCTCCTTTGCAGTATGGAAGAAAACTCTCTTCTTCATTTATTTTTCAGATGTAGTTTTGCTAGGGTTGCTTGGAGATCCTCTTTCTGGCCTTTGGACTCCTTAGCTTGGTCTTCTCTTTCTCTTTCCTGCTGGGTCAAAGGCATCATATCTCCTCACTCAGCTTTTGGTATCCCTCTTCTTGATGTTCATTTGTTCCAAATTTTCTCTGTTGTGCTATGTGATATGTTATGGTTTAGCAGGAACAAAGCAATTCATGATGGCATCATCCCAGACATCTTAAAGCTGGCTGCCTCTATCAAGAATTCTTCCCTAGCTCATGCTGCTGCATGGCACATAGTTTCTGCTAAAGATGTGCAAGTCTGGATCCCACCTAAAGAAGGCACTTTCAAGATCAATTTTGATACTGCAATTAGAGAACACTTCTCAGCTCAATCAGCAGTTTGCAGAGACCACAGAGGTTTCATCCTAAAAGCAGTGTCTCAAATTTCTCCTCCCTGCTCTCCGAATTATGGTGAAGCTCAAGGAGCCCTTCTAGCTGCCTCTCTAGCTTCCTCCCTACAGCTACACAAATTTGTCTTAGAAGGAGACTCCCAGATAGTTATTTCGGCTCTAAAGCTCCCTGCTCTCTGCCAGGATTGGCACATTGATAAGTTGATAGGTGACTCATTAGCTCTTCTTCCTCCCTCTTCAATATGGGAGGCCAAGAAGATAAACAGAAGTGCGAACTTCTGCGCCCATCATGTGGCATTTTGGGCCGCGGCAAAAGCCTCTACAGGCTCGGGTTGCATTCCCATATTCCCTCCCTTTTCTTCTCCTTTTACTGCTTGTAATGGTGGTGATCCACCCTCTGTTTTTTTCCCTCCTTGAAGGGCTGTAACCTTTGCTCTTGTGTTATTGCAATCTATTACAAAAAATATATATATAAAGATTTTAATAATATTAATCTGGATTTTTAATATGGAGAAAGAAAACTATGCACTATATTGACTGTCATATTGTTTCAATTTTGTTTATGCGAATGCATGCGAATGAGAGAAATGGCTCTACACATGCTGACCATGCCTTATAAAATGGAGTAGTTATGTTTTTAAGGGATAGTTCAACTGGTTATAGACCATGCCTTATGAAATAGAAGTTACTAATTTGAATTCTTTTTCTCATTCTTTTGTACGGACATGTCCAAAAAAATACAAACTACAATAATTATATGAAAGTTATTATATTTTCACTGGTCTTCATTCCAGCTTTGACCTAATCAATATAGAAGAATTCTTGGTTTGATCATATCTACATGCTACGATGTGCCATTATAGTATACAAATAATGTACCTCGCATTTAAAACCAATGATATAAATTAGCTATAAACTATAAAAGATTCGTTCGCAGTTAACTCCTACGAACCGACGGACGTCATAAATTCTAAATTTTATTTAAAAAATAAAAAATAAAACTAAAAACAAGCACATGATGAGCTGGAAGAAAGGGTTTGATTGGTCTCAGGTGTGGGTGTGTACGCACACAATTCAAAGAAGAAAGACTGCTAATCATCTATCTTTCAAAAGAGGGAGAAGAGTACGGACAGGCGTGACACACACACTCTCTCGGTCTTTCCCCCCTTCCTTTCCCGGAGGAAAAAACGCCTGAAGACAAACTATTGTCCATACAAATTGCCGGAAGACCATGCATATATATGACCGTTACTTTTACCTGCCATTCAAAATCAATATATATATTATTTTTTTTGCCGTTTTTTACTTTTAACCGACCCCATACTTTCCGCTTTACTCTCAAGAAAAGGTCGTCATTTTCCACCATCTCTTTTAGCTTCTTATTCTGATCCCACTGCTTTTTTGAGTTATTGAATATCCCATCGCCATCTACATTTTCGCGGGTGTAAGCAAATTAAGCAAACAACAAATTCCTAATCAACCTAATGGATACCGCTAGCATTAATGGCTCTGCTGCTCAGAGTCAGAGATCAGAAGCCAAGCCCAAAGTGGGGGGGAAGGCCCCCACCAGGCTACAGAGGCACGCCCCGGCATCTCTCCAGCTTGATAAGATTGACGCCGCCGCCTCTGGTGAAACTCCAAAGGCAATTCCTTTGCTATCGCCGCTCGTTCTATCCCCGGAACCATTGCCGGAGACGGTGGAAAAGATATTGTCGGAGAGCGACAATGGTGAGAAGAGAAGTCTGCAGGGCTCACCGGCAGGAGGGTGGAAACATCCGGTCGTGGCCACCTTCACCGAGCCGCCAAACCTTCTTGCTCTCCTTCAATCACAATGCGTACTGGTGGACAATGTGCAGTGACATTTTGGTGCTACAGCTGTATATTGATTGATGTTCTTCTGATGATCATCAGTATTTTTGTCGTGGTAGGTTTGTCAGTTTTGACGTTGCCGGTGTCTGCAAATAGGGATACTTTCCTCCCTGTCCACCATCTTTCTGCTTCTTTTTATTGCATTTTCTTGAAGATGGCATGCTTGTCGTCATTGATTTCTACGAATGTTTCTAATTATGTCAATATGTGATAGATTTGTATACGTTTTTATTCCTCCCTTTAATGTATATCACTTTCTAACAAAACAAAACCAATTTTTTTTTTTTCCTTTCTTTTTGGTCAATTTCTATGAGAAAACCAGTTAACACTAACAGATTATTTTTTTAGAAATACACGAGTTTTTTTTTTTTTTTTCTTTCTTTCTTTCTTTATTACTATGGAAAATATTATTAACATGATGAGATCGTGCAATTGTGATTTTTAAGGGGAAACTTTCTCCTGGAAGCCTTGCACAAGAAACCAATCACTAAAAAAAAAATCCGGTGAGATGTCAGTTAGACAGGAAAGAGAGAGAGAGAGAAAAAAAAATAGGGAAGGAGAGAGGAGCATAGCACAAGAAAATATGAGAGTTGAAAGAAAGAAAATCGCAGCTGTCATCTCATAATCTCGTCTAAAACACAGCCATAAATGTGTCCATATTTGGCTCTAAAGAGCTCATACCTAATTTGGCATTTGAAAAATTAAATTAATTAATTATTTATTTTTTAAAGAAGGGTTAAATACTTAATACCTTTTTCAAGACTTTATTTATTTCTTAGGGTTTGATTTTATCATATGAAGTACTTTATGGTTTTTAAATATTTGTTTTAATCTTCAACTTTTAAGTTATTTTCTGTATTTAATACACTTTATTGTGATTGATATCATAATATTATATGTATACCAGAAAATCTAAAGTAAGTAAATTAAAGCAACAAAGTTAAGTTTCAAAATTTTTTTATGGATATTAGAATTAATTAAAGATTAAAACAAGTATAGAAAATTTTGAATTAAAACAAGTGTTTTCACTTTTGTTTTGAATTCCTTGAATTGAAACTAATGCAAAGTGAAACACTTGTTTTAATTCAATGGCTTAGAAAAAAATATCCATATGAACAAATTATTTTAAACTATACTTGTTTTAATTTTTAATTAATATTAATTCTTTTTAAAAAAATAAAAGCATGTTTTAATTTACTACCAATAAGATATTAAGTATAAATTAATGTGCACTTATGCCATTAATGGTTCAAATTGTTGTTAAATTTAAGTTCCATTAAATAACTTAACCAAGATGAAAGAAACCATAAGTATCCCTATGATAAAAATCAAAGAAAATTCGTTGATTAAATAAAGCTACAAGGACAAAGTGAAAGATCCCAGTGGATGGGTTTGGCAATCAAATTTGACTATTTAACATCAAAAGTAAACTAATACCAGTCTTCGCACCCAGTCTTCGCACTGATTGACATATCTTGTTTTAAATAGTTTTTCATGTGCGAAAATCTAATATCAAAAGTAGCATTACTCAAAAATAAAAATAATGTTACATATTATACATGCATCTCACTGATCTTTTGTGACAACATTCACCAACCTTTGAATAATCCGCATTAAATATAATAAAATAGAAAAATTATAGGTCGATGAACACTATCCTATGAGCCCAATGAGATGAGAGTATAATATTTAGCATTATTGTAGAAATAAATACAAATTGCCAAGTGAGACCTCTAGGTCTGCCCCTTTATAAGGGGACTTGACTGCAACTTGTTGGGAGGGGCGTAACAAAACTACAAATAAACAGACTGCAATTGGTAGATTAACCAAAATGTTCAAGTATACAGAGTTTATGGAACTACATATTCCATTAGAGAAATGGTAAACTTCTGCAAATGCCTCAAGTGACCATCCATGTAAAGGCCGAAAAAGCTCATTTGCTTTATGTACAACGGGCCAACATCCATCCCATCCCAGTCTTAAAAAGTATCAAGCATCTCTCTCTCTCTCTTCAAGCTCTCAATTAATAATAATAATAATTAAGGAAAAATTACTGAACACCCAATGATGCCTCTGGATTTGCTCTGCAAGAACTGCCAGAAAATGGCAGAATAGATAGTCTCCAATAAAATCAGAAGTCGAATTCTCCTGTTGCCTGCAGAGGAATGGAAGCATTCCAATGAAAACTTTAAACAAGGGTCCAGTACAGGATGAAAACAGAGAGCGTAACAGAATTTCCATCAATCATTAGAGGAAAACTAACCTTGTTAAAGAGAATGTCTTTATTGTTTATGTCCATAATGCCATCCTTCAGCGAGCATTTCCATATTGTCAAAAGGCAGAAAATCCAGGCATCTCTTAGAAAATTGAGTTATCTTGAGTCACTAGACTTGTCAAGCAACAAGCTTACTAGAGAGATTCCTATGCAACTCATCAATGGTCTTATTTTCCTTTCAGTACTCAACCTTTCGTTCAACCAATTGGTGGGACAAATTCCATTCATCAAGCAATTTGTTACATTTTCAGAAAATTCCTTCAAAGGAAATGAAATATTATGTGATTTCCCTTTGAAATCACAGAGCTCACATGAGGAGCCACAGTTGTCACCTCCAACGTATGAAGAATCTCATTCGAAATCTATGGCTGTGATTGAGTGGAATTACATAAGTGCTGAACTGAGATTTGTTTTTGACTTCAGAATTATAATTGGGCCTCTTATGTTTTGGAAGAGGTGGAGGATATGGTACTATAAACATGTTGATGACATTGGTTTTAGGATCTTCCCTCAACTGTATCTCCGAAAAGAACATCGTCGAAGACCAGCATTCCGCAATCAGGAGCCGAGGCACTAGTTTCAGTTTCAAGGGGCAACACCTCCAGGTTTGTCATGATAAACTCTTGCTCTTTTAGTTTCAATATAAATCAAAATGAAAAATGGATCCACATGATTGGATGCTGGCGTTTTCTTAAGGTATGACTCCAATGGAAAATGTAACTTTACGTAGCAACCCTGCTATGCATCTCTACATGGCAACACCAGCAGAACTCAGCTGTTGTGGTTTTTGCTTGTATTCTGCTATCTTGTATAGCTGTATAGATTTTACTCATTAATTTGGTGTCATTATTGGGATTTGTTGGCAGCTGGGGTTCAAGCATATATTTTCTTCTGGGGTTCAATTGCAGAGATATGTTCTCCAAGTTTACTCTGAAGGAAGTTTGCTTAAGTCTGCAAGGCCTCTCTGGTGGCTGTAATGCTCAGTTGCTGATATACACATTTATGTGTGATGGGCACTTAATAATTCAAATAACTTTTGTCATGTTTTGAATCAAGTAATTACCCGAGTACCTCTCCATAGACATGTGTATCTCGTTGAATTCTAATTATTTTCCCCTATTTATTGCTTTATTTTATTGCTGCTTATTACTTGTGCTTGAAAAGCATGTCACACTGATTCCTACTCAAATTACAAGATAATTTAGTTCGAGTAATACATGCTCATGGCAAAAGAATCCAATTGATCTACCTTTGAGGTTACACATAGACCGACATAGTTATGAAAATAGCTAAACATAACTTAGATATAGATTAAACATTTTAAGAACGTAGAAAACAGAGTATGAAGGTTTATATTAAATTGATTATCTCAAATTAGAAGCTTTCAAGGCTTGAGGATTGACTCTTCCAAGTATGAACTCTCTCTCTTCTCATTTCTTTTCTCTCTCTCACTTGAGATTTTTTAGAGGTTAGGGATAACCAAAATGAAGATTATATGGACGAGATGGTGGATTTATGAACACTCATGGACGAGAGGGTGGTTCTGTGGTCTTTATTTTTATTCTTTTTAACAGCTAATCGATTGTTCATTACCTTCATCAATGAATCAATGAAAACCTCGTTCGGTGTTAGGGTTCCATCAATCGATCAATAGTGATATCAACCCATTTGGTTCACATAATCTTCTAAAAAAAAATGAGAATGTTTTATTTTAGGTTCCCTTTAACGAATCTAAAGGATATAGGTTCCGTAAAAACCTAACAACCTATCTAGTCGCGTATTTGTAAAATCATTCAGGTAATATTATTTCTTAGTTTTGTCTCTCAAACCTAAAATTTTATTTCTGACCATATAATGATGGCGTGAAGTCCATTCTTATATAAATTTCATGAAAGCAAATTAGGCATCAAATACTAGTGATGATAACTAGTGTGTATATATATATATAAAATGTAAAAAATGTGACACCCAATCCACAAATTTAAAGAAATGAATGGTTGAAAGTTTTGTATTCAAATTGAAAACAAGTTTCTCCGTCCCAATCTAAATTTGTTGAAAGGGAGGGGCATTTCATCAAAATACTTGACTGTGTTGACTATCATTTTCATACACACTTCTGAGAGTTTTACGATTTCTAAGGTTTTTTTTTTTTTTTTTTGAGTGATTTCTAAGGATTTTGAGATTATCTTTTAAGATTTTTGAAGATTATCGTTTTCATGTTACTGGCTTTTCAGATTTTGAGAGTTTTAAAAGATTATCTTGTTTGCTTATATTTAAATATAGAGAATTCAGATACTCAAAGAAATGCGAATCCTGGCCCCTCCCAATTGTCTTACGCTCATGAAAATATGAAATTTTTTTCTTGAATTTGATTGTCGTCATTTGTAAAATCTGTATATAAAAGTAAGGAACTATTTTGTTCCATAAAAATCGAAATGAACATGTTTTACTTAGGGAAAATAGATAAAAATAAAATAAAGAAAGTAATTAAATAATCAATAAAGTTTAAATTTTTGGAGGGGAGGAAATACACGGAGACTTGGGTGGTGTCTTCCACAATTTTTTTTTTTTTTTTAAAATACCCTAATAATGCTTTTAAAATTAAATTTTTATGCCCTCAATTTTATTTTTTATTTTTTTATTTTGTCTCGCAAACCTAAATTTTACTTTCTCCATTGGATTAGGATTTAGGATGACATGATCGTCAATTCTTATATAAATTTCACGAAAATAAATTAGAAACTAGTACACGGCAACAAAATTTGTTCAAAGGGAGGGCCATTGCATCGAAAGGCGGGAGCTCAGTAGACTTCGGGTCTTCCTCCACCTGTTTGCCTTCTCATTTTCGTACATATTTCTTAGAGTCTTCCTCCAGGTCAACTAAATTTATTGTGATGGTCACGGACCAGAAAATAGAGACCACAAGTTTAAAGACTTTATCCAGCCCAACACATCATAAATTTATCATCGCGTCAATTCTTTATGGTAAATAACAGCATGGAATATTTAATTAAATAAGAGGCGAATTAATTCTAATATTTTTTTTTTTGGATGAATGAGTAACTTTCATTGACCAACAACTCAAACACTTTACAAAGAAAAGCTAAAGCACTTAGCTAAAGCTGAAAACATCTATACAAGCAAAAAAAACTCCAACATATTAAACCAATATCCCATCTATACCCCAAGCACTACAAAGAATATCATTTCCTCTAGTCTTTTTAAATTTACCTTTCGTAGTGAACCGAATTCTCACCTCCCATCTAATGCGTTGAATAAGCTTCTCTTCAGTACACGGATTATTGTTATGTCTCAATGCATTACGATTCCTCCAAATATTATATATTGTAGAAGCAAAAACTAGCCGGCATAAATAAGCCTTCATAGTTTTGCCCTTCCACTCCTCCAATCCCAAAACAACCACATCTTTCCAACAAGTAGGCGGATTAAGCACGCTACAGAGAGTCATAACCTGCTGCCAAATCCTACTACTATAACCACAAGCAAAAAACAAATGATCTCTATCCTCAATTACATGTTTACAAAAACTGCATTTCACATCCCCTTGAAGGCCCCAAATCAACATCTTTCTCCCAGTGGTCAAAGCATCCCGTATTGCTAACCAAGTGATGAAAGCTTGTTTAGGAATTGAAAAAGGAAACCAAACCAATGACCACCAATCCACAATATTTTCCTTAACCCGAATAGAATTCCAAGTATCTGAGCAAGAGAACATACCAGTTTTTGAAGCATTCCATTTCGGCTTATCTTCATCACCCATAGGAACCATGCATAACCTACTTTGAATATTAACAAGATGATCCGAGCGAGGCCAACACCATTGACCGTTGAATGATAGAATCTAACCGGGCCTCAAGTTTACTATGAGAATCATAGATGACTCTATGCCCATATTTTTCATAAAGAATCCCATCCGGGTGCCAAGCATCAAACCAAAGATAAATATTCTTCCCATTACCAACATCAAAAGAGATAAAATGTTTTGCTTCATCTCTAAGCTTTAACAATTTTCTCCAACTCCAAGTGCAAATCTGAGGGATAGAAACTTGCCAAAAGCTCTTACCTTTTAGAAGATTTTCCTTAACCCATGCAACCCAAAGGGATCCAGCTTTTGCAAATAAACTCCAAATATGCCTCATCATGGCAGCCTTGTTCCATTCCTCTAGCTTTTTAATGCCTAGACCCCCCTCTTGTTTTGGCATAGAAAGCACACTCCAAGAAACTTTAGCTCTAGCATTCCCTTCATCATTACCATTCCAAAGAAATCTATTAAACTTTTGTTCAATAGCTTTAATAATTCGCTTTGGTAAAATGAAAATATTACTCCAATAAACTTGCACACTATACAGCACAGAGGAAATAAGTTGCAACCTCCCAGCAAAGGATAAATTTCTAGAAAGCCATGAATTTATTCTTGCAGTAATTTTCTCCAAAAGAGTATCACAATCAGCTGCACACACCAAATAATATCCACTGCCTTCTTAACATGATAATAAGGAAAAGGTTTATCCAGAAATTGCCCTACTAAACTAGAGCTCCATTTGAAAATACCTTCCTCAATAACCTTAGATGGCGGCTCAACAACAACCTTTCCATCAATGACTTCCGGCTCAAAATACTGCAGAGAGACCCCTGCATTTTCAGACTGAAAAAGCCCACGCCAATCACTTTCAGTTTTGGAAACCCCTCCTAAAATTGATTTTGCTGAAGATAGAAGTCCCACCTCCTCAGCTTTCTTCAATTTTTGCCCAAGCTTTACGCCCAAGCTTTCTTCAATTTCTGCAATTTCTTCGATTTCTGCAACAATCTCCTCAGCAACCATCTCTTCAATCTCCTCTTCAAGCTCATCAATATCATCCACTGAAACAATTACCTCCTCACCAGATCTACCCACCGATACTACAGATTCCATATCCTCCACCACTTTAGTATTCTTTCCCTTCCCACGCCCACGCCCTCTACCACTTGTACGCCCACGAGCCATCCCAAATTAATCAGAGATCAAAGATCCAACCAGAAAACCAGCCAGATCCATTCACCAGAAAGTGAATCAGAGAACAAAATTGTTATTCCGGTGTCCCACGCGCCTCCTCACTCACAAAACCCACCTTCCGTACAGCCAAACACTCAAGGATTTCTCTAACTGCTTCAGAGCAAAAATCGTCAGCCACGTCAGCAAAAATCCTCTCACTTCTTTCTTTGATCCCCAATTAATTCTAATATCATGCTAAATAACTATTTATCTGAAAAACTTAAATTAATAAAAATAAATAAATTTAATCTTTTTTTTTTTTTGATATGTCCGCACAAGAAGGAGGAGGAGGACTCGAACTAATGACCTCCGCTTCATTAAGCGTGATCCTAGTCAATTAAGCTATCTCTTGGAGACAATTTAATCATTTAATTAATATTCTATCACATTTTATTAACTAAAATAAATGAAAACACCATAATTATTATAACAAGACTTTTTTTTTTTTTTTGGTTGGATAGGTGGGAGGGACAAGACTTTTGTAAGTCTTTCCTACCAAGTTTTTCTTGTGGATGCATTTAATTGGTAGTGTTGATGACATAATTAATGACAAACTAAGATGATTATATCTACTAATTGTTTTTCTCCTCGATCTTTTTGCAAACATCCATGACAAAATGTATGTGGAAACAAAATTTTCATAGCTTTATATTTTCTTTTGCATTCTTTTAATGTTTGTTTTCTAACAAATTTTAAAAAAAATGAAAATGAATTGTTTGAATATATGTAGATTAAACATTTATAAGAACGTAGAAGACAGGGTATGAAGGTTTATATTAAGATGATTACCTCAAATCATAAGCTTTCAAGGCTTGAGGAAATTGACTCCTTCAAGTATAAACACACTCTCTCTTCTCATTTCTTTTCTCTCTATCACTCTAGGAATTTTCATTTATTAGGGATGACCAAAATGAAGGTTATGGACAGGGACGGATCCAGAATATTTGATGGGGGGGACCATGGTAGTCTGAGACCGTAGGTCGGTATGAACCAGCTTTAATGTAAATTATTCGAATTTCATCTTGGCGATTAACATCATATTTTTATATCTAATGACGCAATCCATGATCATATTCTAATGAATTAATATTTTTTAAAGCTTATCTCAATGGAAAGAGCGATAGACCATCATGAGAAATAAATTTTGTCTCCATGCTTTTGAGTCTCATTCATGTAAATTGCCCGTGAAGTTTGATATGCTCCATCATCTCAATCCTTACATAAATTTCACAAAAAATCAAATTTGAACTTTACTAGTTTAGAAAAATGAGTAAGTTGATTTTTCTACAACAAAATTAGGAGAAAATATAAAAAACAACTAAATGTTTTAGAAAAAAAAAAAACTATCAAACATGTATGCCAAAATATGAAACATTCTAATTCTCCAAAACAAAAGCTTAGTATATGACAATTTTTTTAAATGCCCCTATAATCTCTTTAAAATCAAAATTTTAACCCTCAATTTTTTAAAAAAATTTAATTAATATATATATTTTTTGTATTTGTATTTGTTATGAGAATGACATGTAGAATATTAATGAGAATTTTTATTTTAGGTTCTCTTTAACAAATCTAAAGGGATTTAGGTTCCTAAAAACTTAACAATTTATTCGATTGCGTGTTTGTAAAATCATTCACATAACGTTCATGCACAAGAAGGTGCATGGTTTTATGGTCTTTATTTTTATTTATTGTAACTGCTAATTGATTGTTTGTAATTACCTTCATCAATTGATCAATGGAAACCTCGTTCGGTGCTAGGGTTCCATCAATCGATCGATAGCGATATCGATCATTCAGTTCAAGTAATCTACTAAAATAATTCTAACATTTAAATTTAATAATATAGCTTTAAATTTTTTTTTACCCATTTAAAAAAATTATTATTATTTAAATATGCAAGGCGTGTCACATTTGTTATGCTAGTCCATCCACTTTGGGTTTTAAAAAATATCTCAATGGAAAGACGATAGACTAACATGAGAAATAAATTTTATCTCTATGCTAAGTCTTATTCATGTAAATTGCCTGTGAAATGACTTTTTGAGCACACACTCTTTAACTAGTTGATAATAGATACAAAGAAAAACAATGAGAATTAAATAAGATGTCACATTTGTTATTATAGTCCATCCACTTTGGTTTTTGAAGCTTATCTCAAATGTAAAGACAATAGACAACGAAAAATAAATCTTATCTTGATGCGAAGACTCCATGCTTTGAGTCTTATATATGTAAATTGCCTGTTAATATCAATATGGGCCCATGGTGTCAATTATTTGTAACTAATAATCATTAAAGCTTTTCTAGAAAAAAAAAAATCATTAAAGCTTATATAAGGACAGGGGCAGAAGTATATGGAGACTTGGGTGGTGTCTTCCACAATTTTTTTTTTTTTTAAATACCCCTATAATCTCTTTAAAATCAAAATTTTAACCCCTTAATTTTTATTTTTATTTTTGTTATGAGAATGACATGGGTAGAATATTAATGAGAATTTATTGTTTTAGGTTCTCTTTAACGAATCTAAAGGGATTTAGGTTCCTTAAAAACTTAACAATTTATCCGGTTACGTGTTTGTAAAATCATTCACGTGACATAATTTTATAGTTTTACCTCTCAAATTTAAAAATAAAAAATAAAAAATTTAATTAGGTGGCCCCGTCATCACTGATAACGTGGCCACTTGTGCCAAGTGTCAAATTTTCATTCATCCATATGTTAGTCTGTTAAGTCAACTAACAAAATAACTAATTTGGTTCTTTATCAAAACCACAGGAACCTTCTGTGATAAAAATCAAACCCTAAGAGAGAAAAAATAAAGTTGTGAAACCCCAATGGGAGGTATTAGGTATTTAACTCTTATATATATATATATATATATATATATATATATATATATGAAAACATGAAAAATAAATATGTTCACGAAAATGTAATGTAAACTAAATATTGAAATTGAAGAAGATTATAATAAACTTCAAAATACTTACAAATTATGAAGTGGTCGACTTGAAACTTGAATTTGAAATGTGCGCCGGAGAACAACATATCTAAGAAAGTTTCTAAAGAGTATTTTTGGCTGGGCCACCCTAGATTCTTACCAGGGATGGTCTTGGCCACCCCCGATGGCACTGAGGTGGTGTGGCCACCCACAAGATTTTTTTTTGTAAGTTTGATTAATATATATATATATATATATATATATATATAAGAATTGTAAGAATTGTTATTCCTCTCAGTTTTTAGATGAATAGATATTCCTGTATGTAAGAGCATTCCCAATGGAGGAGCCAAACTTTTATGCAAAACAGCTCATCAAAACTTATTCTATCAAGTTTAGCTAAAAAATGTTTAAAGGTCTTCTACATTTAATTAACTATATATAGTTTTATCTATATCATTTAAATATATTTTTAATATATGTTTATTAAAAATTGTGAAAGAATATTCTCATAATGATCCCTTGAAAAGTGGGAAAAATTTTGGGAAAAAAAGAAAACAGGTGAGAGAAACAATAAAAAAAAGTAAAATGACTCCCTTGAAAAATAGCGTTACATGTAGCTTTTTTTCTTTCTTTCTTTCTTTCTTTTTTTTGCTAATCCAATGTGGGGGTTTTTTACAAATCTTATTAGCTATTTTAGATAAAAATACCATTTGATGTCTCTATTGGGAATGCTGATGTGGAATAACTATTTCTATAAATAGACCCATACCAAACAAAAGAATAACTATTCCATAAGAATAATCATTCTATTCCAGATGTCTATTCCATAAACAAAATGGGGCTTGAGCGTAAGCTTTCAATTGCTTAATTTCTAAGTTTGACAAGCAATAGCTACCAAGAATTCTTTGTAATGCAAGTTAATGTTTTACTCGATTAATATTATCTATTCAAATTTATTGTATGAGTATTTAAGAAATGATGCACAAACTCTCAATTACTTATTCTATCATAAGTACTCAGTTTCTAATGTAACAATGAAAATCAACATTTAATAAAATAACAAATAAAAATACGTGTAGCATCAAATGATGATTTTCACTGCCATGTTCTCTTAAGTAATTATATTGACACCGAAAGTTTTATTCTATTTTATTTCAAGTGATAGTAAGTTTGTAGAAGGTGTGTATATATATATATATATATGAAAATGATAAAGGCACAACTTAAACCCAACTTTGGCCCAACTTTCTTCTTGAGTTTTTTTTTTTTTTTTTTTTTTTAAAAAAATTACATGTGGAGGAGAGAGCCTTAAACTAGAGAGAGAAAGAGAAATTTAATTTAAAAGTTGGACCAAAGTTGGGTAAGTATATATCACACCTCATATATATATATATATATATATATATATATATATATATATATATATATATATATATATATGAAGCAAAGGCACCTTTGGCAAGAGCCCATTACTTATTCATCCAAAAAATTTAACTCTAACATTCTTACTTTTTACATCATATTAATCATTTTTTATTACTGTTCAATTTTTTTAAAAAAAAAAAAATCATTGCAAAACAAAAAAATTCACTTTTACATATCAAATATTCCTACTTTTTTTTTTCTCATCGATCAATTTTTGCTGTAACCGTCGGATGCGAAAGGAAGCCAAAGACTTTATTACTGGAAAAATCAAATTTCTATCGCACGGTAGTTTGAAAAAATCAGATATGTTGGTTTCGATAAACCCCAAGAGGTTTCTCTCAATGCTATGTTTTTTTTCTATTTAGTCGCATGCAGTCCTCCTCATTGGATGAATATTCTTTTTTTTATTAGAATCTTCCAAATCAGAGTTAACGTAGGTTGCCCTCAAGAGTCTTTTTTTATTAGAATCTTAGAAATCAGAGTCAACGTAGGTGGCAGCAAAGGTGGTGCATATCAAATCAAACCTCCAAGTAGACGATGTATCCTCTTTGTGAGGTAATCGATTGATTAGCCATTTGGTCCAGAAGCCATGCACCATTTGGTCCACAAGACCAATCATACATTAAGAGTTGTCAATTTCTATGTTTAACATTCTTATTTTTTATATCATATTAATAATTTTTTATTATTATTCAAATAAAAAAATCGTTATAAAATAATTTTTTTTTTTTCACATTCTCATATCAATCATTCTTATTTTTTTTCACATCAATCAATTTTTGCTGCAACGATACAATAAGAAAGGAAACCAAAGACTTTATTGATGGAAAAATCAAATTTCTATCGCACGTAGTTTGGAAAAAATGAAAAAGGAGTACAGACATTGACCAAACCCGTTCTCTTTGGTGGGTGAGATATGTTGGTTTCGATAAATGCCGAGCTGTTTCTTTCACCGCTAAACCCCAAGAGGTTTTTCTCAATGCTGATGTTTTTTCTATTTATTCGCATTCAGTCCTCCTTTTGAGGCTGGATTCATTGGATGAATCTTCTTTTTTCTTGGTTAGAATCTTCGAAATCAGAGTCAACCTAGGTGGCAGCAAAGGTGGTGCATATCAAATCAAACTTCCAAGTGGAAAATCTATAAATCTTCTTTGTGAGGCAATTGATTGATAACACAGAAACCACTCATTCCTATTCTTCTGTTTACATTATATTTATATATTTCTACAAGCATGTGTCATTTCTCATGAGTTTGAGACATTTAAACAAATAGAGGCCTTCTTCCGTCAACAAAGAGGAATTCCTTTTCTTTTTTTTCTTTTTTTCAAGTACTTATTGCAATGACAATAGTTCTTAGATCACTTCATTTTCTGATACTTCTCTATGTTTCCTATATTCCCTTGGCCCTTGCTCAAGATGAAAATGGCTTCATCTACAATGGCTTCCATGATCAAGCCAATCTGGGTCTTGATGGAATCGCAGAAATCCACCCCAATGGTCTGTTGCAGCTAACCAACCTTTCACGCAATGAAGTTGGTCGTGCTTTCTATCAGTTTCCATTCAAATTCGACACAAATTCATCTCTTTTCATTTTCTACAACTTTGTGTTTGCCATGGTTCCTCAAGTGATAATAACTTGGTGGTCATGGCATTGCCTTCACCATCAGTCCCTCGAGAGACTTCACCCATGCTGAACAAATCGGTATCTGGGGCCTTTTCAATAATACAAATGACGGCCTTCCTAAAAACCACATCTTGGCCATCGAGCTTGATACAGTTCCCGACCCTGAATTCAGAGATATTACAGAGAATCATGTGGGAGTCGATGTGAACGGCATGATATCAAAGGAATCAGCTCCTGCAATGTATTTTTCCAATGAAGAAGGGAAGAATATAAGCTTGGATCTCATGAGTGGGAATTCAATGCATCTTTGGATAGACTATGATGACGTAGAGAAGTTACTAAGTGTAACACTCGCCCCAACCACAATCCCAAAACCAGACCGGGCTCTGTTGTCAACACCCATTAATCTGTCTGAAATTCTCTTGGAATCCATGTATGTTGGTTTCTCTTCAGCGACAGGTACAGTTTCAAGTTACCAATATATTCTTGGATGGAGCTTTAATAAAAGTGGACTAGCACAAAGCCTTGATGTTTCAAGCCTCCCACCACTTCCAGGGAGGAAAGGGAATGAGAAAGCAGGCCCAAGATCATGACTTCTCATAGCAGTAGCACTTGTGTGATAACCGTCGCCGGAGTTGCAGCTTACATTTGGAGGAGGAAGAAATATGAAGAACTACGAGAAGATTGGGAAGAGGAGTATGGTCCCCACAGGTTCAGCTATAAGAATCTCCACAAAGCAACCAAAGGTTTCAAAGACACACAGGTTATTGGAAAAGGAGGTTTTGGAAAGGTTTATATGGGAATACTTCCTTCGTCTAATCTACAAATTGCAGTAAAGAGAGTCTCCAATGATTCCAAACAAGGGATCAAGGAATTTGTGGCTGAGATCGTTAGCATAGGAAGATTGAGGCATAGGAACTTGGTGCAGCTCCTGGGCTATTGCCGGCGAAGGGGAGAACTCCTCTTGGTGTATGATTACATGCCCAACGAAAGCCTTGACAAGTTCTTGTATAGCAATGAAAAACCAAATCTTAACTGGGTTCAACGATTTAGAATCATCAAAGGAGTAGCATCTGGCCTTCTCTACCTCCATGAAGAGTGGGAGCAAGTTGTTCTACACCGAGATGTAAAAGCAAGCAATGTTCTATTGGATGCTGGATTAAATGGAAAGCTAGGAGATTTTGGGCTTGCCAAATTATACGACCATGGCACCAATCCTCAAACCACCCGTGTGGTTGGGACCGTGGGTTATTTGGCTCCGGAGCTTACTAGAACAGGAAAGGCAACCACTTCCACTGATGTGTTTGCTTTTGGGGCTTTCTTGCTCGAAGTGGCTTGTGGAAGGAAGCCTGTAGAGGGCCCGGGACTGCCTGAACGGGTGATTTTGGTTGATTGGGTGGCTGAGTGCTGGAGAAAAGGATATATCCTTGATGCTAGTGATCCAAAATTGGAAGGTAATTATGTGGTGGAGGAAATAGAATTGGTTTTGAAACTAGGCCTGTTTTGCTCACATTCAAAACCAGCAGCTAGGCCTAGTATGAAGCAAGTGGTGCAGTTTTTGGATGGTGATGCTGATCTGCAGGAATTACCATATGACAGTGCTTCTTTTGGTACATTTACAAGTAATGAATCATCTGATTTCACGTCATTGCTTTTCTCCCAGGCTTCTGGTCCATCCATGTCTACCACTGATTCAATCCTGAGAGATGGTCGCTGAATTGGTTGTCTCGTCTTGTCTTGTGCATGGGTAGTGATCATATATAGCACTCCACGTAGGACACTCAGGCAACCTCATCATCCTATTCCATGATACTAGGATATAAGGGAAGCAGCAGATGATCAAATTGCTAAGGAGATTATCAAGGAAGAAAAGGAGCAACACACAGATTATCTATCCTAGTCGTAGTTCTCTTAGTTGTGTTATCTTTATCTCATCTTATGTATTACGTCTATTAGTAGCTAAGCTCTTGTTATTTCCTTGTTATTATTTCGTTACTAATCGTAGTATATATAAGACAAGGAGAGAAGCAACATAGGTATTCCTTGAGAATTGTATTAAAGGTTCATCACCGGTCCTAATTAGAGTTCATTATCAATCTATCGTTCTTATTGAAGTGGTATTAGAGTGTTAAATATATTGTTGAATATATTGTGAGTGGAAGAAGGAGAGAGGGAAGAGAGAGAGAGAGCAGAAGCATATAATAGACTACATCTCTTCTATATTGAGTCTGATTCATTGATGTGAATACAAAGGCCTCTATATATAAAGATGTTATGGGTGATAAACAAAAAACCCTAAACTAATTAAGGTAGAAAATAAACCCTAATAGGTAAGACAATAAACCCTAGAGAATAATATAAAATATTGTAACATCCCCCCCCCCTCCCCCCCTTCAAACTCAAGGTGTAAGTTTGAGATTGAGAAAAAGAAAGGAAGAGAAAGATGAATTCACCGAAAAAGATGCTTGTGCTGAAAGAATTGCCGGAGTGACGCCATAAAAGTTGCTAGTATGCAATAGTAGATTCTGCCACTATGATGGGCCTTGGGCCTTGATTGAATTAAGGCATGCATTTGGACTGGAAAACCATATACTAGTAATGGACTGTCTTGCCTGGTCGGCTGAGCTAAGTAGAGTCGTCTCGCCTACTCGGGTGAGCTAAGTAGGGCCATCTCGCTTGGTTGACTGAGCTAAATAGGGCCATCTCGCTTGGTTGGTTGAACTAAATAGGGCCGGTTGAAGGGGATAATCACACCTGAAAACCCGTGGACCGTTGAAAGGTCTGTGATGTGGTATTTTGTTGACCAAAATATCAATAATAAATTACCACTCGTAATATGACGAATCCCGTAGGATAAGGTTATGTTGAGGGTGTCGAACCTCAAGGACTGTAGGGGTTTTGTTACTAAATTCAAAAGACTAATTTTAACCTAATTAACAAAAGATGTTTGATTGTTTGTGAAATTGAGTGCATGAAAGTAAATGCAAAATTAAAAGTAAATATATGAGAGAGAGAGAAGTAAGGTACCGATTTCACCACAATCCGCATACAATATGGCAAGTATTTAATTCCAAAAACTCAGAATATGTATGTTATAAAAGAACAAGAAAATACAATATCAAGGGATAAGGATAATCTATCTTATTGGCACGGATCGTCCACTTAACCACTAAGATGCGGCACGACCCGTCTTCCCTAGGCATAAACTATAAAATCCCTTAATAAGTTTTCATACAATCAATGGAATAGCATAACCCATCTTGTTGGCGGATCGTCTACCTAAATTACACTAAACTAGGTGTAGTACGACCGTCTTCCCTAGGCATCTTAATCCTATTAATCATATGTCTATTAAAACCATTGCATAACCATCAATCTTATAATCAGAAAATAAGGTTGATTTGAGTTCAATACAAACAAAATAATTTCTAAGACAAGAATAGAATTTACAAATATTGAATTTGAATTGAATAACAATTGCATTGAATATTAAGAACAAAATCTAAAGTTGCAATCCTCATAGTCATGCAATCAACATACATAAATTGAATTAAATGAAATCAAATACAATCACCATTGTGCTTGGAAAGGGTTTACATCGGTACCCCACTAAGGGGTTTAGCCGCTCATGATCTTCTAAGCTCCATAGACAAGTTCTAAATTTTACTCTAGAAAAACGGCTCCCTTTTACAATGTTTAAGAGCCTATTTATAGGGATTAGAAAACCCTAGAAACCCTAAAACCCTAATTACGATGTGGTGGTCTCCCAATCCAACTGGGAGGAAAGTCGAGATCATTCATCAAAAGTGATTTCCGTGTTCTCGCCGAGTGACGTTCACGAGATTTGGGCGATCGTTCACAGTGAGATCGTTCACAAGCTTTGGGGCGATCGTTCGCATGCGATCGTTCCTTCCAATGGAACTCTTGCATTTGACCTTGAAACACTAAACAACGCAAATCAAACAAATAACAATGCTAAGGAATTAACATATGCGAGTAAAGGGGCTTGAATGTGCAACATTCGGCGCTTATCAGTCTGACCCAAAAATTCTTACTAGAAATGGATCGATGGCCTGAGGAGAGGCTGCAGTGACCCATGGACCATTGAGAAGGCATAAGTGGGCCGATTGAAGGGGCGTGTTTGGCCAAAAATGTAACGACCTAAGGAAAAACACTAGCCACATCTACATTATCACCCCAAAAGGATTAGTCAATTTGAAACTTTCCTATAATTTATTATGAAACCCAGTTTCACCTCACCTAGTAACTAGGCAATGTGGGACTTAGCACCTATAACTATCTTTATAAACCACCCACTTTATGTGGGCTTCTTCTCATCTTTCCAATATGAGACCGGATTGTTACAAACTCTCCCTCTTAAATTTCTGACATCTTCGTTAAGGCAATGTCATGCAATGCTCTAGTCATGACTTGGCGTTATACCATTTGTAACGACCTAAGGAAAAGCGCTAGTTACATTTGCACTATCACTCCAAAATACTAGTCAATTTTAAGCTTCCCTAGATTTCATTATAAAAACTAGTTTCACCTAATAATTAGACAATGTGAGACTTAGCACCTATGACTATCTTTATAAACCACTCACTCTATGTGGGCTTCTTCTCATCTTCTTAATATGAGACCAGATTGTTACACGAAAACCCATGGACCGGAAAGAAAGATTAGTCTGACCCGAAAGTGCCCATCACAAGAAGATTGAATCTAGTTGAACTACGCCAAAAAAGGCTGTAGAACCGAATTGAACAATGCATTGACCGACTTGAACCACATAAACAAACGCTTTAACGTAAAAAATCTCATTTTGTACTATATAGAGATGCCAAAAGCAAAAAAAAAAAAAACAGACCACAAATTTGAAATGAAGAAGAAAAATTGAATAGAAAACACCTGGTCAACTTTGAGTCCAGTCAACAGTCAACACTAAAGGAAGTCAAAGTCAAAAGTCGACGCAGGAAAAGTCAAGCCTGACAAGGTGTTGGTGTGGCAGAGGCGCTAACGTGGCCAATGTGCTAACATGGCTGAGGTGCTGATGTGGCTGATATAGAGGTGCAGGGATTGCCTGGACGAGTAAGTTTGGTTGATCGGGGGGCTGAGTGCCAGAGAAAATGAGATATCATTGATGCTAGTGATCCAAGATTGGAAGGTAATTATGTGGTGGAGGAAATGGAATTGGTTTTGAAACTAGGCCTATTTTGCTCACGTTCAATACCAATTGCTAGGCCTAGCATGAAGCAAGCGGTGCAATTTTTGGATGGTGATGCTGATATGGGGCAATTACTACATGACAGTGCTTCTTTTCGTTCATTTAAAAGTAATGAATTATTGAGGAAATATACTTGTACTAAAACTTTCCCTTCCAAAGGGAACTTAACTCGCTCTCTCTGTTAGAGCTCTCCTAAGAAAGTTTCTCTTTGAACCTTCCTTGCTCGCCATCTCACCCCGCTCACCAACTCCGCTCCCTTCTTGATGCCTTTTTCTTTTTGCCTCCCTCTTGTTTTCTTTCTCGACACCCTTGCTCATAGACAGCTCTTCTCCTTCTCATCCTTTTCCTCCTAGCTTTTTGGTTTCTTTGGCCTCTTTGTCTTTCCTTTTCTGGATCTTTTACATCCTTTCTTCCTTTGTTTTTCTATCGTTTCTGTTTTCTCATGGATATGGAAAGCCTCATTGCTAGCACCAAGGCTCTCTCATGGGACGATCCCACCTCACAGATAACCTCCCCATCATCCAAAATAGAACCTGATACATGCCTTCCCTTGGTAGGACATGTCATCTCTTTCAAGACTCAAAATAACCAATCTGTGTATGCAGCACTCTCAAAAGCCTGGGTTTTTGTTGTACCCTTCTCCTTTGCTGTTTTGGGACCAAACAAGTTTCTTTTTAAACTTTCCAAACCTGAACACCAATCCAGAATCATCAAACAAGTAACTTGGAATGTCAATGGTTTCTTAATCATTCTCCAGAATGGCAATAGCAACTCTCAATGAACTCACTTTCCTCTCTGCTCCATTCTGGAATCAAGTTCATGGATTGCCCCTGATCCACATGACTTCTCACACAGCCATCTCTATTGGTAAAGGTCTTGGTCAATTTGTTAAGGTTGACAACATCAGTGGTGAAAACCAGACTTTCAGAAGCTATCTTAGGATTCTGGTTGTTATTGAAGTCCTCAATCCTTTAAAGCCAGGCTTCTCTTTCCGAAGAGAAGGAGGTGAGCCTCTTTGGGTCTTTCTAAAATATGAAAGACTGGACATATATTGCACTGATTGTGGCAGGATTGGCCATAAAAAAATCCACTGCATGGCTCCTCCAGAAGAAAAGGTCCCATGGCAGTACTCTGAGTCTCTCCTGGTCAACATTTTCTCTAACTTACTCCCATCTCCTTCTTCAGCCAGAAATAGGTCCTATATCAACCCTCTCAAACACAACCATCTTCATCTCAGATTAGGTCCTCTGGATCTTCCCAACCGTGTGAAACTAGTCTCATCCCTGTTCCCAATGTTTCATCATCACCTGCACCTGCTTCTCCAATTCTGCAAAAAATATCAAAGCCACAGGTCAAATCACTTCACACTTCGCCCATTATTTTAGATTTCAGCCTTATCACCTCCACCGCCAAGCTATGCTCACCAACCACTATATCAGCTCCACCTCAACCCCTCTGCTTTCTGTTCCCAACCTCAAATGCCAATTCCTCAACCAAGCACCTCTCTAGAATCTAACCAGAATTTTTTTGATTTTCCCACTCAAAATTATCCCTCACTATCCATAGACCTATCTATTGAAAACCCCCACAATCTCTCTCATCCTACCACCTCAGCATGCACCTTCACTCAAACGCCATAACTTAACCCCACAAAATCCCCGTAAAAAAGTCAACAAATTCCAAAAGTCAACTCCACCAAAACACTTTTTCCCACCTAGACTTCACAGGCGTTCTACCTACTCCTCCGGCAATGAACCCTCTTGTTCTAAGAAGAAAAAGAGCCAGATTATCAGAAACCTCCTCCTTTTAAAAGATCTCGGCCTCTATGTTGATTGCTCCACCTGCAGAACTGGAATCTCCTTCCAATGGATGCAACTCCTCAACTCAACTGCGGCTACCACTAGATCTTTCTTCACAACCTCAAAAAGAAAGCAGGTTCTCTCTTACATTTCAAAATCGATAATGTTTTGTCTGTTAACATTGAAAATTAGGGACCTTGAGGAGTCCCTAGCTGCATATGAAGATACTCTCTTGGGCTGAGAGGGATTTCTCGCCTCTTTGCGGTTCGTGGACTCGGGCTTTGATCGAGCAAACAACCACGATATTCTTTTCCTCTCTGAAACCAAATCTCCCCTCTCTTGTCTCTTCTATCCTAAACCAGCTTGGTTTACTCTTATGACTCATGTTGCTCCCATTGGCTCTTGTGGTGGTCTTGTGCTTACTTGGAGATTAGGTGTGGGCGGAATGTTTCCTCACAAGCAGAAATAACATCTCTGGTGCTTCTAACCCCCCAACAGCCCTTGGATTTTGTCTTGTATATATGGTCCCCAAATCAACAAGCCAGCCTTCTGGGATTCTAATTTTGTAAGCCCTTGGTTGTGCATTGGTGATTTCAACTTTGTGATTGATCAATCTGAAAATTGGAAGGTAGGCCTGTTGCTAGCTCCTCTCCTTTGTCCTTTAAACACTTCATAGATCATTTAGGTCTGGTTGACCTTGGTTTTGTTGGTAATCCTTTCACTGGAGCAACAACAGAAAGGTTTTGAAACTATCAAGAGAGGCTCGCAGAGCTTGGCTACTCTTGATTGGGTCCACCTCCATCCAGAATTCTCTATTATACATCTCCCTGCCTCCATCTCTGACCACAATCCAATTTCCCTAAACACCAACACCTCATCTCTCTACCTCCTTAGGCCTTTTAAGTTTGAAGAATTCTGGACATTAGACCCTACATAGGTTGGTTATTGAGGTGCTTGGAAACATTTTGTGTCTGGTTCCCCAGCAGTTTGTTTAGTGAAGAAATTGGCTCAAACCAAAGCTGCTCTTAAGAGATGGAATACTCAAGACTTTGGCAAAATCCGACTAAGATCAAATCAACTGTTTAAGATTGATCGGTTCACAAGCTCCTCCCCGCCTCAAGCTACCTTGCAAGAATCCTTCTTTGAAGAAAAATCTGAATGACCTTTTTGAAGAGGAATCTTTGTGGAGATCCAAATCAGAGAAACTTGGTTGCAAGTGCAGGACCTCAACACCAAGTATTTTCACTCCTCCACTCTGATTAGAAGGAGGTCTAATGCAGTGAACTTCCTGAAAACTTTTAATGGAGCTTGGGTCTCTGATAGAGCAGAAATTGGTGGAACTTTTGTTCAACACTTCTCCTCCCTGTTCTCCTCTTATGCTCCTCCTATTGATGAAGCCATGCTCAACCTTTTTGACCCCGTGATCTCTGCAGAAGATAACATCTTTCTTTGTGCTACTCCTACTGATGAAGAGGTGGTGCAAGCCCTCTCCAGTCTAGGCTCAACAAAGGCCCCTGGCCCGGATGGGTTCACTGCTCTTTTCTTTAAGAAATACTGGCTTGTGGTTAAAAGTGAGGTCCTTGGTTGTATCAGAAACTTCTTTTTGAATAACATTTTGTTGCAAGAACAAAATCACACTCACATTGCCTTGATCCCTAAACAGTCTGGTTCCCATACTGTCCATCATTTTAGACCAATTAGTTTGTGCAACATTATCTACAAACTTATCACAAAAATTTTGGCCAATAGATTGAAATCCTTGCTTCCCAAAATCATCTCTCCTATGCAATCTGCATTTGTCCCTTCCAGAAACATTCAAGATAACACCATTTTGGCCCATGAGCTTCTGCACTCTTTCAAAAACAAAAGAGGAAAATGAGGGTTCATGTTTCTTAATCTAGATATGGAAAAAGCTTTTGACAAAATGGAGTGGGAATTCATTTTATCAATTATGCAAAGATTAGGTTTTCACTCTTCATGGATAAGTTGGATCAGATTATGCATTTCTTCTTCCTCCTTTTCCATTCTCATTAATGGCAGCCCCTTTGGCTTGTTTTCTCAAAAAAGGGGCCTAAGACAAGGTGATCCTCTCTCACCTTTTCTGTTCATCATTGGATCAGGAGTTCTCTCAAGATTTCTGTTTAGAGAAGAAGCATTAGGGAACCTCAAAGGCACTGTCTATTGCTAAATACCCTCCCATCCATCATCTCCTCTTTCTTGATGATCTTCGATCTTTGGCAAAGCATCTCTAAAAAGCCACCTCTATCCAAACTGTCTCACCAAATCATCCTGTCCGCCAATCCATTAACAATGGAAAATCTTCCATCAGGTTCTCTAGAAACACAAAACCTTCCACAATAGCTCTTATCCTGGACATCTTACCTTTTTCCCCTAACCATACAAAATCTCTCTACTTAGGTTTGCCTATTCTGTTTGGCAATGCTAAGTCAGCTGCTTTCCAGAATATTATTGAAAAAGTGAAGTCTAAGGTGGAGGGTTGGCGTGCAAAGTCCCTTTCTCTGCAGGTGGGTGACTCATCAAATCAGTGGCTGCAGCTATTCCCTCCTATGCTATGAGCACATTCCTCCTTCCCAAAAGCATTTGCAGCCAGCTTGACAGGGTTTTTAAAAATTTTGGTGGGGGTTTCCTGCTTCTAAAACCAGAAACCTCTCTCTTTTGTCCTGGAATTCTATCTGCTCTCCCAAAGCTCTTGGTGGCTTAGGCATTAGAAAGATGAAAGATGTCAACCTGGCTCTTATTTCTAAGCTTGGTTGGAAGCTGCTCTCGGGTTCAGAATCTCTTTGGGCATCCCAGCTCACAGGTAAGTATCTCCAAACTAGATCTTTTCTCTCCCCCTCTCCCCATTCTGCCACTTCTTGGCTTTGGAAAGGAATTCAGAAATCTAAACCAATTCTTTCTCTAGGAGCTTGTCATAGAATCCATAGGTTTTCCTCACTTTCTGTCTGGAACTCCTCTTGGATCCCATCAATGCCTTTTTTCTCTCCTGAGCCCCTTCCCTTGAGTAGATCCTCATTCCCTGATTTGATTGTGTCAGATTTATTGAACTCTAGTGGATCTTGGAATCTTCCTTTCTTGATCTCTCTGTTCTCTCCTTCATGTATTAAAGAAATTCTCAAGATCCCTATACTCCACAATCTTTCTTCTCCTTTCCTTTGGACCCCAGCTACAAATGGCCTGTTTTCTGCCAGCTCTGCTTACAGAATAATTAGTAACCTCAGATTCTCCTCCATCTCTTCCCCGATGGAGTCTAGCAACTGGAAATCCCTTTGGAAGCTGAATCTTAATGCAAGGCTTCTTTTGTTTCTTTGGAAAATAGCCTGGAATGTCCTTCCAACCAAAACCAAATTGAAAACCTTATTCCATATTCCCCTCCCTGAGTCCCTGTGCCCTCTATGCAACACTGAGGAAGACTCTCTTTCTCATCTGTTTTTTAGTTGCATTTTTGCTAGAGTGGCCTGGAGATCCTCCTTTTGGCCTCTTGATTCCTTAGCTTGGTCTTCCCTCTCTTTATCTGCCTGGATCAAAGGCATCCTAACCCCCCATTCCTCTTTTGGCATTCCCTTAGCAGATAGTCACTTGTTCCAAATTTTTGCAGCTGTCTTGTGTGATCTTTTGTGGTTTGCCAGGAACAAAGCTGCTCATGAAGGCTCCATTCCTGACATCTCATCTCTTGCAAGCTCCATCAGGAAAACATCTCTAAATCATGCAGTAGCATGGAACTCTCCCTCACCTCTTGTCAAGGAATTCTGGTCCCCTCCTCCAGCAGGGACTTTCAAAGTAAACTTTGACACTGCAATCGAGAGACCTTTTCTGTGCAGGCTGCTGTCTGTAGAGATTCATCTGGGAAGATTATAAAGGCCATTTCTCAGACTAATCCCCCTTGTGATCCGACTTATGGAGAAGCATTAGCTGCTCAGCTTGCAGCCTCTCTGGTTGCCTCTCTACAACTGAAGTTCTTCACTCTTGAAGGAGACTCCAAAATTGTTATTGCTGCACTGACCTCTCCTACCATCACCATAGATTGGCATATTGACTCTCTCATAGCCAACACTTTAGCTTTATTACCCACAGCCTCTCTTTGGGAAGCAAAACACATACACAGAAATGCTAACTTCTGCGCTCACCATGTGGCGTATTGGGCCGCGGCACGAGCTTTCTCGGGCTGCATTCCCACTTACTTTCCCCCCCCCCTCCTTCCTCTCCCATATGTAGTGGCACAGATCCACCCTCCTCTCTCTTTTTGAACTGTTGTAAGGCCTTTGGCTCTCTTCTTGGTTAATATATGTCTTGTTACAAAAAAAAAAAAAAAAAAAGTAATGAATTACCTGATTTCACATCATTTCTTTTTTCTCAAGTTTCTGCTCCTTCCATGTTTACCACCGATTTAATCCCGAGAGGTGGTAGCTTATAGTGCCCCTAAATTTCAATTCTTTTGTAGGAGATTTTGATTTAAATAAAATAAAGTTGTTTATTCACTCATATATTTATGAGCATTGGGCATATAACATATTTACATGTTTATCATTTGAGATTATTATTCATAATATACATATAAGTGGTCCATAAATTGCATTGAATATAATTTATCATGTTATTAATGAGATTATCACACCGAATACCTTAAAGGGAAAAATACAAAATTAGTCAATGTGGTTTACTTGATTTACAATTTACTCCTTGTGGTATCAAAACGAACTCAAAAGTCCATGTGGTATGGCAAAAAACAATTTAGTCCCTACAATTAAATTCCATCCATTGACTTAATGGATTCCATTACTTAATGGATTCCGTTAGCATGTCATGTCACATCTAATTAAATTATGACACGTGTCATGTTTTATTTATGACTTTTAAAAATCACACTTAGATTTTCCACGTCATATTATTATGCAAACTAATATTCCCACCTTAGTTTTTTTTTTTTTTTACGTTAAACACATCAGGTAAAATATTTTTAAAAACCCTAATTCTACGAAATTATTGATATAAAAACCTAATTCATAAGAAAACAAAATATTCTTCTTCTTTCCTCCTTTTCTTCTTTGTCTCTTTTTCTCTATCTTCTTCTTCCCTTCTCCTTCTCTTTTTCTCCCTTTTTTTCTTCTTCTTCTCCTTCTCCTTCTCTTTTTCTTCTTCTTCTTCTTCTTCTTCTTCTTCTTCTTCTTCGACAAGAAAAAAAGGGAGAAAAAAACCATGACAAGAAAAAAACAGAGAAAAAGAGAAGGAGAAGAAGAAGAAGAAAAAGAAAAAAAGGGAGAAGAAGAAGAAGAAGACAGAGAAAAAGAGACGAAGAAGAAGAGGGAAGAAGAAGAAGAATTTGTTTTCTTTTGAATTAGGTTTTTAGATCAATAATTTGATAGAATTAGGGTTTTTAAAAATATTTTACATGATGTATTTAACGTTAAAAAAAAAGAAAGCTGAGGTGGGAATATTAGTTGACATAATAATATAACATGAAAAATCCAAGTGTGATTTTTAAAAGTCATAATTAAAACATGACATGTGTCATAATTTAATTGGATGTAACATGGCATACTAACGGAGTCCGTTAAGTCAATGGATGGAATTTAACTATAGGGACTAAATTGTTTTTTTTGCATACCACATAGACTTTTGAGTTTGTTTTAATACCATAGGGAGTAAATTGTAAATCAAGTAAATCACAGGGACTAATTTTGTATTTTTCCCTATCTTAAACAATAAACCTTGCAGTTTACAATTTAATGTTTGCAGCCAGTAATGGGATTGTATATTCCATTTTATAAGACTTTAACACATCAATCATGATAATCGATCTTGATCATGCTATGTGTAACTTTTGATTAATGTGTTTGTGCAAATACAATGCACTAAATGGACTACCAAAGTTGCCATTCCTTTATAACACTGTCAAAAGAAATTATGTAAAACTCCGAAAGATCTTACTAAATTGATACAAAATCATGACATAATCGCAAACTCAAGTATAAAGTGAATGTCACTTTGATGCATTAGGAGTAAAATCTTTACTATAGTCAAAATTCTCGGTGCGTTGGGTAATCACACATAGCATTGTAGGAACTCCATCATCGATAAGGAATCGAAGTCTTAATGGGTTGTTTTGGGTGTGGGTTTCGGACTGGACAGTAAGGGAGAGAAGTGGAAAAAATAATTAAAAATAATATTTAGAGAAAGTAGATGGTAAATTGATAATATGGTTGAGTTTGTATTAAAAAGCTAGTAGCTAAATGAAAACAATGCGTGTTTTGAGTAGCTAAAATAACCTCTATGACTAGAGTTACTCTTATGTGCTATAGTTTCAAGAATCTATTAACATAGATTTGTGTGGGCTGCTTACCCTATTTCTCACTATAATAGTCAGATGAATGAGAGTGAATGCATTAAATAATTATAATGGATATAATTTTAGTGTCGAAATGATGATCAATGGAACTTTACAAAATCAATATGGTGTTAGCAGGGTGATTCGTCATAATTTGGGTTACAAGGCTCGAAATCATAAGTTTATCAGATTAATCTTCCTATTTAAACTTGTAAATTGTTTTTTTTATTTTTCTGCTAAATCTGATTTTGATCTTTGAATTTGGTCCTGAAAGAGAACTACAAACCTACAGCTAGTTCATCTCCTAAGTCAGAACAGATTTCTTTTCTTTCTCTTTCTGCCTTTTGACAATATCAAGTAGAGTATTTAATCTCTGGTTCACTCCCACCAAGATTCTAATACAGTTAATGAAACCTAAGTAGTATTTTAGCTGAAAAGCCATTACCTGAAGTTGAAACTTCATGATCATGAGCTTCATTAATGATGTACAATAATAAGATTGCTTTTATGAAATGATAAGATAGATAGGTTGATGAAGTTTCAAGGAGATGATCTTCCAGTGCCATGCCAGGATACAAGTCTACAGAGTAACCAAAATTCTTGGCGTATTGGAAGCTCACCTATTCATTTCGACAGACATGAGCTTTCACTTCGAAATTTTGGTCTCAATCTCTTCCAAGCTCAAACCTTTGGTCTCTGGAACAACGAGCACTACAAACACAAGTGACAACAAAGCAATAGCCCCGAAAAGAAGGAAGAGGTTTTCCGCTCCTAGAAGCTCTTGCAATATTTAGCAGAACTCCATATTCAATCAATCACAGGAGAATGAAAACTATGAACAATGAGATACCTGCTTTGAAAGAAATTGATAAAAGCAAATCAATACCTTCAATGGTAAGAAAGCAAAGGTCACAAAGGCATTTGAACCAAAGTTAGTAAGAACTGCTAGACTGATCCCTTGCCCTCTTGTCCAGATTGGGAATATCTCCGACACCATAAGCCAACTGATTGGCCCAAATGATATCTGAAAGACCATTCAAAGAACAGAAATCTAATAATGAATCAAAATTCCCATCAACTGTGTCAGGAAGAAAAAATTATCACTACTCATCGGTATTAACTGCTTTCCCTTTCATTCTTCTTTCTTTTTCCCAGTAAATTCTAAAACTCAAGGTAGCTCTCTAACATAAAATTTTCTATGGATGTTAGAAAATGAAATTCAGCCACGATAGAAGTGCTCCGTATTGTTATATTCAAAAGAAATAGTGCAGTAAATTCCAATCTTTAAAAGAGAAAATGGTTACCTGGTAGCAACCAACATAGAAGAAGACCAGCTACAGCAACAAAAGGGAATCCTCCAAGAAATTTATAACAAGCAGAAAGTAGAAGTAAAGAAACAGCCTGTGGTACTTTGAAGAAAAGCATAGTCAAGCTTTCATCATGTTTTTTTATAAATGAACATTAAATAATGCATGATACGTAGCAGATTGATAGCCATTTGATGCATACAAAGCCGCTGACTCCAATTAGCAGGGGTCTTCTCCCAAGATTATCTACTTTTAGGATAGCTATCCATGTCATCAGTAACTGAAGGAGGAAAACAACCACAAATGAATCATTATTAGCATTACCAGGAGGTATAGAGGCAGGGAGACTCTTTCCCCCATGCTCAAAGACTTCATGGGAAGATTATTAAACATACTTTGAACACACCAATTACAACTGAAACTCGGGTAGCATCAGAGGCCGCAGAGAATCCAGCAGTCTTGAATATTAGAATCACAAAAAATATCATTACGTTAGGAAAAATGAGATAAAGGGATAGCATTTTATCCAAAGAACAGATTTGAGTTCAACCATGACGTACCTGAAGTATTGAACCTGCATAATATAGAACACTTGGTTGCCCAGTTATCTGTCACAGTCAGGCGGTAAATTGGCTTACCAACAAGAAAAAATCCACATTTCTTCATTACATGCTTGTTTGAACTTGAGTTTAAAGACAAATGTAAAAGCAAATTCATAGCTGCACCAAGGAAGAAATACCTGTTGAAAAAGGACCAAACCTCCACCGATTAGAAAGGCTTTCAAACTTGTGCCTTGAAAGACTTCCAAGAAACCGCCCTCAGATTCCTGGTCCTCATATGCATATTTCAATGACACAAAGGTGTCTTCTATTTGCCTCTCAGACAATTTGTCACCAGGAGAACGACCCCTTAGTTTGCTTAGGGCAATTAAGGCCTTCTCTTTGTAATCTTGTAAAGACCCTTTACCTTGAACGGCCCTACGAAGAAACCAGCGTGGAGATGGTGGAAGACTCCACATGCCTAGTCCCATAATTAAAGCAATTGGTGCACTAATTCCAAACATGTAACGCCACCCTCCAACTACATCAACCTGAAGGCTTCCAACGAAATAACCCAACTGCAGAAAATTTCATTTTCTAGCTCAGTTTATTTCAGACAAGAAAGTGAGCATAGAGAATAATATAAGAGTAAACAATACCAGAATTTCCAGAACTATGAAGAGTTCCTTCAAAGATACTAGAATTCCACGAATCTGAGATGGGCAAGTTTCTGCAATATAGAGAGGAACCCCATGCATAGCCTGCCAAATTAACTCGCTTATAAGAAGGTTAGAGCATGACTAGGTACATAATAGCAGCTAAGACTGCAGAAAAGAAGAGGGGGGGTTTCAAAGAAGCCCACCAAACCAATGCCAAGGCCATAGAGCAGCCTTCCTATTAAAAGGACACTAAGGCCGGGAGCATAGGCAGTAATCAGACCACCAAGCGCATATAGCACAGCTGCTATGATGAGTTCTCGTCTCCTCCCTTTATGGAAAATCCATTATATTGGAAAGAAAATCATAAAAAGAGCTCCAAAATTCAGGAACGACTAAATAAGGACATACCAAGGAAGTCTGCAATTGGGTAGACAAGAATAGAACCAAAAAGAGCTCCATAAAGTGAACCACTGACCTGTATTCAATTCAATATTAAAAGAATATATTGAACATAAAACAAACTGCAAGTATCCAGAAAAATGGCTGATAAGTGCTTAAATATTCATATTTAAGCCCCTTAATTTATATTTGTTATGCCTTTAGTTTATGTTATTTTATCTATTTTACTTTCTTTTGTGTTTCTCTGTTTTATAGGCCTGCTAAGAAAATAGAGCACTCAAGTCTAGGGCTTAATGGACAAGGAATTTGGAAAAGCTAGGAAGTAGATCAAAGGAAATGGAGTCAGGAGGACGATCGCAAGAAGAGGATCGAAAAAGAACCAGATTAATCAAGATCGCAGCCCAAATCAAGGGTTTTGTAAATCCTTGTTGCACAAGGATTCAAACCCTACGATTTTAGGGTTTCTAGAATCCTCCTAGAGTCTATAAATAGGCGTAAACATAAGAAAGAAGAGCGATTTTGGGAGAAGAATTGGCGACTTTCAAGGAGCAATTTTCGGGTTTATTCTTTTCCTTTATTTATTTTATGAAGATGATTAGCATCAATTTCATGTGTAACTAAACCTTTTAGTAGGGCTAGATTGAAGCCTGATCATGTTTTATATTTTAATTCAATATTGGCACCTTTGCGATAATTGCATGATAGTATTTAACTTGATTAATACTGTTTTCATGAATTCCTCATGTGTGTCTGCCTGATCAACATATGCATGTGGTATGGATTTGTTAGTTAGATCAATTTGGATGACCGAGTCCTGGTTTAACATTAGTAACAAAAGCAATCCACGCCGGGTTCTTGGGTTAATCAACATGGGAAACCGGGAGTATACACCATGCCTAGGTCTCATGTGGTTGTCGGTTTTCACAGTTCATATGCTTTCTTAAAGAACAACTTAGTATACACCATGCTAAATCCTTTAGGAAAGAAAAGAATTAGAGTATACACCATGCCTAATTAATTCGTTGCTTAGGGAAACCAATAGCTTAGGAGTATACACCATGCCCTTAGGTTGGCAACCATTAAATATTGATCATGTAATTAAAGCATTGGCATATTGATTTATTGTATAAGCATGATTAGCGGTGGAAATCAAAGCCCTACCTCTTTCTTATTGCTTAATCAAACTCACTTTTTATCTCTTTTACTTTATATTGCGAATTTAATTTTAAGCATAATTTACCAATCACATGGGATCGATCTTGCACTTACACTCTTTACTACATTTTTGACCTTGTGCACTTGCAAGTAAAACTGCGATTATTTGCTTATTAATTTAGGTAGATAATTTCACAACAATGGCCATACCACAAGTCCAAGCTGAATGGCCGAAATGTTGAACCAAGTTGTTCCGCTGAGCTCAGGTGACTAACAATCATCATTGTAACAACAAGAAAATGTATATGATTAAATGGGTTGTATAAGGCACCTAAATGAATCGGTGGTTATCAAAACAACAAGAAAGATTACTAAAGAAAATTAAATATATATAAGAAAGAAGTCAATAAACAAAACATGCACCTGCAAAGAGAGGGTAGCACCAGAGGTGGCACCAATGTCATACCCAAATAACAAACCTCCCAAGGCTGGGAACAAAAACCAAAAGTTGCAAGAACAAAGTTAAATTTAGGCAATGATTTGTTTATCTTTTCAGAGAAACATATTCACACTAAAACCTCATTCACGAATCTTTTCTTGATTCACCCTATTCTCTTCAAATTCAAAACAACGAATATATAAATCCCACTACCATGAATTAGGCATGGTTAGCTAGAACTTTTTAAGTACTAATCTTGCTTTCACACCAAAACTAAAACAGAGTAATTCCATATGGTAATCAGGTATTCAGGTTGAAGGTCCGATTTTGC
Organism: Carpinus viminea; assembly: GCA_013348765.1. Classification (NCBI taxonomy): domain Eukaryota; kingdom Viridiplantae; phylum Streptophyta; class Magnoliopsida; order Fagales; family Betulaceae; genus Carpinus; species Carpinus viminea. Next base: position 4,076,166 of record CP054668.1, on the reverse strand, counting down.
GATTGCATTCACGCATCCTGAAAACTATAGCTTGAAATAAACAATAACAAATAAATGACTATGTTATCACATGCGATGCAAGAGCTAACCAAAAGTATTGGATTTTAGATACCCATCAAATTCATCCAAAATACAGAATACCCATTATCAAAAAAACATGAAATGAACAGAAAGTGGTAGAGACGCCGGGAAAAATCACAGAAGACCAAGCAAAATCCTCCTGATACGTTGCGTCAGAGGCAAGCGACTCATCCTCTTCCCCAGAAGCATACTCTTTCTGTACTCCCACCTGCCCACCAAACACAAAAACTATCAACCAACAAAAAAAAAAAACAAAAAAACAAATCGGAGATATTGGGTGCTCACATGGAATCTGAGTCGACGGCCAAAAAGCAAAGGTAATTTTGAGAAAATGGGAAATTTGGCCTTGAAATGCGCGTTGCAAGTTGAACATGATTGTGTGCTAATTTGGGTGTAAGAGGTGAGAGCTTGTGGTGGCTTTGTCCGCCGAGTTGGGTGTGACTGTGAGAGCTTTAGGTTGAAGAGAGGAGGAGTTAAGGCACTGCAAGCCATACCAGGCAGTTTGACTGAAAGCGTATGATGATCAAGGGGTAACGGTTTGATGGCTCCCGCTTTATCTTTTTCTTTTTTGTTGGGGGGTTTTTGTGGTCAAATTTTGATACTTCGAGTGACTTTAGAGTTTTGTATGCACTCAATTTGCTAATAATTTTGGCAATAAACTGTACGAACATATATGAGATCCCAATAAGGATTTATAATAATTAGGGTAATTACATTTTGGCATTTTGCCATGAACTACAATTTAATGTCACTTTGTTCTCATAAGCTACAAGGCATTAATTCAGACAGTCAAAGCGACAGTGTGTCGTAATTCATGGGAACAAAATGACAATGTGTTATAGTTCATGGAAACAAAGTGATAGATTGATCGTCTGAGTTAACGCTTTTGACTGATAGAATAAGGGTTTGGGGCACAAAATGGTAGTTTAATGGGTCGAACAGTATAATTGTCAGTTCATGAAAGCAAAATAATAATGTGTTGTAGTTGATAAAGAAAAAATGTAATCACCCCTAATAATTATCAGTTAAATGCGAGAGATCTTATAGTTGAACGGTTCAAAATTTATTTTAACAAATAAGTTTCATGTAAAGATTTCTCATATTAGTGCCCGTAAATATCATGGATCTAAGGTTGGAACTGTCCATTAGCTTGGGAGGACAAAAGTCCCCCAAATTTTTTTAATTTTTTACCCTTAAAGATTTTCATTTTTTAGTTACGTCTCCCTCATCTCAAATTCTGATTCTACCCCTGTATTTATCCTAACGTATAAGATTCAGTTGTTCTAATAAATTTAAGACTGTCTAAGTCACCTATCCGATCAAATTGATCTCTTATAAACTATCGTACCTGCTCTCTAGCTTGTACATGATGCTTATTGCAACATATTTTGTCCTTTAAATTGGAAACGTGCTACTCACTTGTTTTGGAAGCAAAGAATCAAAGCATCAATGCTAATAAAAAGGGAAATGCTTGGATATGGACGGATCATCATAAATTATTAAATCTTGTTCTTCACGGTAGGTCAAATAATATTCAGCCTCTCATGTATAAGGAGTGAGGTATTGTAATGTAGCCGGACAAATGTCCATGACCTTCCTATCTTTTAAAAGGTTCAATATAAATATGCTTTAGCATTTATTTCTATGGAAAATAATAATAATAATAATAATAGTTTGGCCCTTACCCTTAAAAAGCAATACAAAAAATTAAGCTTGAAAATACACACCGTCCAAAAATATAAGTTATGCCTGGCCTCTCAATTCTCAGCATAAAGCATAAAGAACTTAATAAGGTCATTTGATAAAGAGTTTTGTTGTTAATATTTTGTTTATACAGTAATAAGATCAAGTGATTAACATGATATAAAGTAAAAATAAATTTTGAATTTTTTGTGTGAGAAAAATGAAAAAAAAAAAAAAGTATTTAGTTATATTTTTTTTAAATTTTTTGAGAAATAAAAATAAAGAGAGATATGGTTGCTAAATGGGCTACCACTTCTGCCATATAAATATCTTTTTCCTTGTTTCCTTAGAACACTGAACCCGCCGACACTCACTGATTTTGATTGGAGAATGAATATATATATATATATATATATAGGGCGTGATTCACTGATTTGGAGTCATCCTTTCGTTGGTTTTCAAAGATTTTACACATTTAATATTCTCTTGTTCATTATTACGTATAAAGATTTTTATATTACTTTGCTGGATTTTTAATATGGAGAAAGAAAACTATGCACTATATCGACTGTCATATTATTTCAATTTTGTTTATACAAATGAGAGAAATGGCTCTAAGCATGCTGGTCACGCTTTATGAAATGGATTAGTTATGCTTTGAAGGGATAACTCAATTGGTTGTATATTATACCTTATAAAATGGAGGTTACTAGTTCAATTTTTTTTTTGTTTCTCCCTTCCATTGTGTGAACATGTCAAAAAAAAAAAAAAAAAAACCTATGATAATTATATGAAAGTTATTATATTTTCATTAGTCTTTATTCCTGCTTTGACGTAATCATTATAGAAAAATTCTTGGTTTGATCATCTCTACATGCTACGTTGTGTCATTATAGTATACAAATAATGTACCGTGCATTTAAAACTAATGACAGAAAAGAAATGAGAAGAGGAATTCGAACTTGTGACCTTCACTTTATTAAACGCCTGGAAAGGGTTTGATTGGTCTCAGGTGTGGGTGTGTACGTATAAAATTCAAAGAAGAAAGACCGCTAATCATCTATCTTTCAAAAGAGAGAGAAGAGTACGGACAGGCGTGACACACACACTCTCTCGGTCTTTCCCCCCTTCCTTTCCCGGAGGAAAAAACGCCTGAAGACAAACTATTGTCCATACAAATTGCCGGAAGACCATGCATATATATGACCGTTACTTTTACCTGCCATTCAAAATCGATTCTTTTTTTTTTGCCGTTTTTGACTTTTAACCGACCCCATACTTTCCGCTTTACTCTGAAGAAAAGGTCGTCATTTTCCACCATCTCTTTTAGCTTCTTATTCTGATCCCACAGCTTTTTTGAGTTATTGAATATCCCATCGCCATCTACATTTTCGTGGGTGTAAGCAAATTAAGCAGACAACAAATTCCTAATCAACCTAATGGATACCGCTAGCATTAATGGCTCTGCTGCTCAGAGTCAGAGATCAGAAGCCAAGCCCAAAGTGGGGGGGAAGGCCCCCACCAGGCTACAGAGGCACGCCCCGGCATCTCTCCAGCTTGATAAGATTGACGCCGCCGCCACCGGATCTTTCTCTGCCGCCGCCTCTGGTGAAACTCCAAAGGCAATTCCTTTGCTATCGCCGCTCGTTCTATCCCCGGAACCATTGCCGGAGACGGTGGAAAAGATATTGTCGGAGAGCGACAATGGTGAGAAGAGAAGTCTGCAGGGCTCACCGGCAGGAGGGTGGAAACATCCGGCCGTGGCCACCTTCACCGAGCCGCCAAACCTTCTTGCTCTCCTTCAATCACAATGCGTACTGGTGGACAATGTGCAGTGACATTTTGGTGCTACAGCTGTATTGATTGATGTTCTTCTGATGATCATCAGTATTTTGTCGTGGTAGGTTTGTCAGTTTTGACGTTGCCGGTGTCTGCAAATAGGGATACTTTCCTCCCTGTCCACCATCTTTCTGCTTCTTTTTATTGCATTTTCTTGAAGATGGCATGCTTGTCGTCATTGATTTCTACGAATGTTTCTAATTATGTCAATATGTGATAGATTTGTATACGTTTTATTTCTCCCTTTATTGTATATCTCTTTCTAACAAAACAAAACCATTTTTTTTCCCCTTTCTTTTTGGTCGATTTCTATGAGAAAACCAGTTAACAGATAATTTTTTTAGAAATAAACGAGTTTTTTTTTTTTCCTTTTTTCTTTCTTTCTTTATTACTATGGAAAATATTATTAACAATTTAACATGATGAGATCGTGCAATTGTGATTTTTAAGAAACTTTCTGCTAGAAGCCTAGGAAACCAATCAATAAAAAATATCCTTCAGGCGGCTGTCATCCTTTTTTTTTAAACACAAAATTTTTCATATTTCATTCAAAATAAGATCTAAAGCATAATAGCTCTAGCATCTCAAAGCATAACGCTCTTACATAATGTAGCCCAAAGCTATGTTAATACAACGTCATAGATATAATTAGTAAAATTTCACAATAAAAACTATCTATGACAATAGCCTTCCTAACCATACACAACTTTTCTAATGGAACAAGACATAGCTACCCCAAATTTTCTTAAAAAAATTATTTTACTGGCCGTGATAGATAACAACTCATACCGGAACTATCCCTGCTCAACTCAAAAGTCAAGAGAAAAAACGAAAATACATAAACAAAAACAAAAAAATTGTAAAACACCCAACTCTCATTGTTGACATAAAAACTAAGTTGGTGACACGTGGATAGTAGAGGAGCCGGATTTGACAAATTGAAGTTGTACCAATGATGTCGTTGACATGACCTCACACAATCGACGCTGTGCAAATTAATGCATGAAGGTCAACGACTGGACAAAGGGTGGTTAGTGAGCACATTGAATAGTAGCATGGATGGACAAAACTGATGAAAAACTAGATCTTGTTTTGAAGAAATATAAATTTAAAACCCAATCAAATCCGGTGAGATGTCAGTTAGACAAGACTCCACCCCCCAAAAAAAAAAAAAAAAAAAAAGGGTAGTATGGAAGGAGAGAGGATAGCAAAAAAAAAATAAGAGTTGAAAGAAAGAAGATCGCAGCTGTCATCTCATAATCTCGTCTAAAAACACAACCATAAATGTGTCCATATTTGGCTCTAAAGAGCTCATACCAAATTTGGCATATGAACCAAAAAAAAAAAAAAAAGAGAGAGAAGAAAAAGAGAAATAAAAAGTCAACCTTGTGAGCTGGGAAAATTCGTTGATTAATTAAATAAAGCTACAAGAACAAGGCGAAAGATCCCAGTGGATGGGTTTGACAACCAAATTTGACCATTCAACATCAAAAGTAAACTGGGTTTGACAATCAAATTTGACTATTCAACATCAAAAGTAGTCTTCGCAATGACTGACATATCTTATTTTAAACAGTTTTTCATGCGCGAAAATCTAATCGCATTACTCAAAAATAAAAATAATATTACATACTGTACATGCATCTCATTGATCTTTCGTGACAACATTCATCAACCCTAGAATAATCCTCATTAAATATGAAAAAAATAGAAATAAATTATTGGTTGATGAACACTATCATATGAGCCCAATGAGATGAGAGTATAATATTTAGCATTATTGTAGAAATAAATACAAATTGCCAAGTGAGACCTCTAGGTCTGCCCCTTTAAAAGGACTTGGCTGCAACTTGTTGGGAGGGGAGTAACAAAACTACAAATAAACAGACTGCAATTGGTAGATTAACCAAAATGTTCAAGTATACAGAGTTTATGGAACTACATATTCCATTAGAGAAATGGTAAACTTCTGCAAATGCCTCAAGTGACCATCCATGTAAAGGCCGAAAAAGCTCATTTGCTTTATGTACAACGGGCCAACATCCATCCCATCCCAGTCTTAAAAAGTATCAAGCATCTCTCTCTCTCTTCAAGCTCTCAATTAATAATAATAATTAAGGAAAAATTACTGAACACCCAATGATGCCTCTGGATTTGCTCTGCAAGAACTGCCAGAAAATGGCAGAACAGATAGTCTCCAATAAAATCAGAAGTCGAATTCTCCTGTTGCCTGCAGAGGATTGGAAGCATTCCAATGAAAACTTCGAGCTAGGGTCCAGTACAGGATGAAAACAGAAAGCGTAACAGAATTCCCATCAATCATTAGAGGAAAACTAACCTTGTTAAAGAGAATGTCTTTATTGTTTATGTGCATAATGCCATCCTTCAGCGAGCATTTCCACCTGCTTTTGGTACGCGTCACCTGCCCCCCCCAAATGTAATAATAGTCAGAAAAGTAAAAATGGTAGCCCAATATGTTTTAAGTATCTATTTTATGCATGATCTCGCACACACAAAGACAACCTTATCAAACTGAGCCAAAACCAAATGCTGTGTGTTTTGCTCCTCTACTTCGTCTACATCATCTAAATCATCATCGTCATTCTCATTCAGTGGGGGCTCATCGTCATCATCCTCTGCAACATCATTTTGAACAACTGCAGCAGGAGTACCTGCTGGCAGGTCTGGAAAAAAATAAAATAAAATAAAATGTAGCTCCAACATGAGAGAGACAAACTTATGCCACACCAATTTTAACCATTTCAAACTCTTCATCATAATGTTTATAGCATATTTTCACAAGATTTACCGCTAGGAGCTGGTGTGTTGGCTATGTTGTAGTCTTCATTGAAAACTCCTTGATAATTATTGTATATCTGCAGGATGAGAGAAGAGGGGAGAAAAACAAAAGCTAGTGAGAAAATGCAACTCAAAAAAATCAGCGTAGAGAGAAGCCCTGCCAGTCAATTTCAATAGTTAAAGCAAAAAGCAGAGTGACAAAATTATCTATCCACTCATTTGGAAAAGAGATCAAGCACTCAATTTTTTATTATTATTATTATTATTTTTTTTCTTTTTTTGGGAAAGTAGCACCCAAGATACTGAGAAAATTTTAGAGTAAAAAGTAGAAAGGCAAAATTGTCTATCCACTCATTTGGATAAGAGATCAAGCACTCAATATTTTTTCTTGTAGCACTCAAGATATTTGGGAAATTTTAAACCATCCAATCACAGAGTTCCAGCCTACCTACACTGAACTATCCATTTATCCCAACTTTTGAAAAATTAATTATAAATTCTTCAGCTGACAATGCCCCAGAATATGCATTTTAGGCTGTCATCACTCAATTGGAAATTCTTTCTTCTATACATGATCAAATCCATGAAGCACTATGCTCCCTTTGGTCCAATACGAACCAACTCCCTTTACAAGCAATCAAATATTATGGCACTTTGTAGCCCAATGCTTCGATTGTTGGCCAAGATAAAGGGAGAAAAAAACAATCTTTTTTGATAGCTAGGTTACACATGCACCCAGTGGATTATAAACCCGTGACCTCACCACCTTATTCTTAGAGGGAGAGGAGGTGCCATTTGAGCCAGAGTTCATTGGCAGAAACAATCTTTTCCCCTCCTTCCCAGCAACCAGAATTAAGGTATGAATCAATGGCTTAATGATGAAACATAGAAATGCAACTTCCAAATAAAAATGAAAAGGTGACAACCGACCCACCCACATTTAAATTAAGATCCCACATGAATAAGATCAAGATCAACCGATCAATCCACTTTTAAAGCAAAAGGCAAAATGAAGGATTTCTAAGAATACATCAGGCAGATAAGTCTTCAGTCAGATCACAAGATCAGCCTCTACAGGCAACCAATGAAAATGCCTCAAACATAAGGTTTTACTCATGATACCAAACATTACGCTAGGATATCAAATGGAAGTGCTAGGGCCATTAGAAGTTGGTATGCATGCCAGATACATACATATCCATACACAAGGGACGAAAAAAAAAAGAGCAAAGCATTTGTTTGCATACTGAGTCTTACAAACAGCAGAACCATACTTACATTGGGAGTAGAAAGGACGTCATCATAAGGATCAGGAATTGGTCCATCAAGTTGAGGAATCTTTGAACATGACCTTGCCACATGTGCCACCTCCTCTTTATTTGCAATGGTGAGTATGCCATGTCCACCCAGAGAAGTGCTGCCTCCGCTTAACTGAAAGGTTACAATCAAATGAGTCTAATACTGCACCAAATCAATAAGAGAGCATGCCATCAACCGGAAACATGAATTCTGAGATTGCAAAAGTGATGCCATTATAGAAGGGTCCTGTTTTCTAACTAAAATCAAAATCCTATAAATATAGTTATGAAAAGTTATATTTTACAATAATAAATGTCCTCTTTTTTTGCAATATAAAGTGGAGAAAAAGCTCATCTTACAACGGACTTAATATTATCTGGCCATAAAATTGAGGCCCCAAGTATATTATTCAAGATCAATACAAAAGTATATCTACACTACTGATTTATCAAAAAAAAAGTATATCTACAATTCCCCTTTACCTAAAAACAAATTTCTTCAGCATGCTCAAATTATTGCAACAAGAAATGGCAAAAAATGATACTCCAAATCTCTCACATTGAATAAAACTCCAAAAGGGATAATTTGAAAATGTTAATGGCTGATTCAATCAATTACAATTATCACAAAGAAAATGACATCCAACTCATTAGCCAAACACTAGAAAAGCGTTCAAGCTTGAATTGCTTTTTTTTTATGAATAATAATTCATTAAAGAGAAAAAGGCAACCCCTATTACCGGAAGGTATACAAGAAAAGGTACCACCCTAAAGATGCTTGAAATCTAAAAGTTAACAAGATCTAAGATAAGCTTGAACTGCTTCTAGGACTGCATAAAAAAATAAAAAGGACAAATAAATAAAAAAGGAAGAAAAAAAGCCCTGGATCATTTCTACTTTTTGAGTTCCATCTAAATTAGCCAATCCCAAAATAACTGCTTAAAATAAAACCAAATAAAGCCTTTAGAAAGATCAACATCACCTCCAACTATGTTCTGCAAGGTGAATACCAACTTGTGCTTTGTAAGGTAAGCTTTGACTTGGCAGGAATCAGTTAGTAGGAAAGTCATCTCACTGACCATTGGATAGTATACAACCTAATCAAAATCACAACTAAACAGGTGATAGCTTTCTGTCTTTCCATTCATTCTGAATGGGCACTTCTCCCTAAGAATTGGACAAACCAAGTTCAACTATCTGGGAAGGGTGTACAGGAGAAGAGTCCTATCCTTCCAGGAAATCGCATGGATATGGTAATGAAAAGAGAAGTAATTAAGCAAGCAAATGCCTATTTTTCTCAAAGGGCTATATTTCCTCCTCCTTTTTTCAAGCCATGCAATGACACTAGTCATATTAATGATTACATATTATGCCCAGCTCTGTACCCTTTCAAAGGATCCTTGGTCAACTCTAAACATACTAATGAGATTCCAACCAATATATGAAATTTCAATGACAAAAATGCAACAGAAACCCAATTTACCTTCCTAAACCAATTTCCCAGTCCAATGAAGATTCCACAAAGGCTAACACTATTAAATCACAATCCAAAATTCAGTAAGCAAAATCAAAGTCTTCAGTGAAATAAACCATTTAAATAACTTAAATTCAACCCAAATTCATCCAAAAGAAGAAAAGCATTCAACATCTTATTCATCCAACAAGAAAAACGAGAGGACAAACCTCAATCTCAAACACCTCGGAGGCAGCATCCCCAGCTCCATCTTGCTGAGGTATGAATCCACCCGGGTGATATTGTGAAGCAAAATCTTCACGTTTTCGCTTCCCAGACAGCGTGAAGAAGTCCTGGATTTTTCTCGAACAATAAGATAACACATAAAATATGGTACTAGCATTATGTTGTGCATCCTATTCAAAAAGCGATTCAACGAACACATTCCATAAAGGAGGTTTATACACCTTAGTAATCCAGAAATCTGTAACTATGAGTTTTTCTTCTGCAATATGAAGTAACAACAGGGATTACCTGTGTCGTGGGCTGATGAGGGGTTCCTCTGTCCAACTCATCCCGCCCTTCCACATAAGCTACACAAGTACAACATTAAGTATTATAAAATAATAGACAAACACCTATGAGAGTATTTTATATCATACTTACCAACATTAACATCAAGTGGGGGCCTTTGGCTCATCCAAGGAGAAGGAGGTTGCTGCAACAAGAATAAAGAGGATTATCATAAGCTACCTTTTAAAACAACCAAATAGAACTATAAGCTGTTTGTCATCCTTATGCCACTTACAGAACAGCTAAGGATACCAGTCCCCCACTACATTAATGCCAGTTATAAACAAAAATAGCTATAGATACCTCTACTATGAATTAATTAGGCATTAAAGCTTTCACAATAGAAACTAACAAACAAAATGGTGCCAGTAATGTTATGTTTACCATGAAGGGCTAGGTCTTCCACCTTTCGCCTCAGTATTGTTTCCACCCACCACCACTAGTATCACTTCCAGGAGTGGGATAGTCACTAGGTCCAGTAGGAATGTTATACAACGAGCTGTCTGCAGTTCCCGGTAAAGGTGTTTGAATGGGAGTCTGTAAAGGCGTCTACATTTCAGAGTAAACCACATAAACTCTCCATCAATTGAACTCATAGCTTACTTTAAAATTTAAAAACTGGACAGAGATCGTTTCAGTGAAAGAAAAAGGCACAAACTCACTGGAGGAAAGAGCATCTCAGCAGTGGGAGTTTCATACTCCTCGGTCCCTTCGTACGGCACATTAAGATCGTGAACGGGAGCGGCAGCACCCCCAAGTGCCGGCTTAGGTGCACCAGTCCGCTCTATCGGACCAATTATTACGCCAGCTTGAATCATTCTCGCCTCCCATGTCTACAAATTTCCCATAACAAATCAGCTAAACCCAACTCAAGCACCAAAGATATAAGCTAACAGAAAGCTCAAAACAGCTTCGCAAAAGAACAATTTAACCCCTCGAATAGGGACAATATCAAAACCCTAGAAATGACCAGATCGAACCCACATATCAATTTGCTCAAAACCCCAGCGATCCCTTTAAAAATGAAGAACCAATCACTCCCTGTAATAAAACCCTAATAGCACCGAAAACGAACAACAAAAAATACGAAAATATTTTAAAAATAAATAAATAAACAGATAATTACTCCTTGAAGCTCCTTGAGAACGTCCTCTCCTGGCCCTCCGTTGTTGACGAACTCTTCGCGGACCTTGTTGATGACATCCTCGATGACTTGGATGTAGACTGTGCTCGTCGTCGAAGTCGCCATTTCCGAATCTCCCAAAGCTCCGATTCTCCGAACAACCGAATCGGTGATTTTCTCGGGAAAATGTCGGAGAGAAACTTCAGCACCAAAGATCTGAACGGAGCATGGAAATCAAATTCTAGGTTTTGTGGATTTGAGAGAGTCGAGGGTTTTGGGCGGTGTCTGAGAGTGAGAGAGCTCAGGAGAGAGAGAGAGAGAGAGAGAGAGAGAGAGAGAGAGGCGGACGAGAAAAGCAGAATAAAGGGTGGAATATAAATAGGTTTGCATCCGATTATATTCGTGGGTTCCACGTGGCGTAATCTGCACGATCCTGATCTCTTTTCCTCCTCCGCTCCCTCGTTTGGGAAAGTCTTTTTTGGGGCGCAAGCGGCGTGTACAACGTTCGATTTGTTGGGACAGACAGGACGGAGGCAGATCCGTCACCGCCGCTGGTGGGCCCTCCTTCCTAACCTCTGCCAATTCCCATGCAATTTGCTTTTCCTTATTTTTCAATCGGAGAATTCAATGCTATTTTTGTTTTCTCCCTTTTATTTAGTTTTTTCAAAACAAAATAAATGCTATAAATATTCTTGCTCTCATATTCACTTTAACGTGTTTTTTAAATTTTTTATTTTTAGTTTACAAAAAAAAAAAAAAAATTCAAGTTAATCACATTACTTCATAATATGTAATACAATCGATTAAAAACATTTTTAAAATATATGTTTTCTAAGATAATTGTTAAATTTTAGATCGATCATTATTAAATTTTAAATATAATAATAATTTTAGATATCTCTTTATAATGTGTACATTAACTTGAAAGTGCTTGCAAATATGAACGCGTATGGCATTTTTCTTAAAATAAACAACCTAAATATTTAAACAATGCAATAGTATTAGTACACCCTAAATGTTTATCTGTGAATTCACTCAACCTTTGCTTGCTTATGCCGGAGCTTTTATGACGTATCAGAGACATATCTCTTTACTTTGTCCAACAATGTACTTCAAGAAGAAAAAAATCCAAATCATTTCGTATTGCAGAAGGCATGTTTCAGAAGAGGAAAACTCAACTCATGCACTAGCAAATTAAAATCAAATTAAGCAAACGGATAGGGAATTTAAGAGATGAAACATTTCACTGGATCAAAATACTTCAAAAAAAACCCATATAATTTCTAATTTTTCAAAAATGAAATTCAAAATTAAAAAAAAAAAAATTGTTGAATTTGTAGGTGACTGACCACCCCAATGGGTGGCTAGTACCCATAGCAGACCTTGGGGGTAGCCGGACACCTGTAGATTCAATGAGCTTCTTTTTTATTTTTAAGTTTAAAGAAAATTTTAAAAATTTGGTTTTTTGAAAAACTTTGTTTATTCCTTCTGAAATAACTATTTCATCTCATTTTTTAAAAAAGAATAGGTATTCATCTTTGTAAGAGAATAGTTATTCTCATGGAATAGGTTTTTACCAAATAAAATAATGATATCATTCCATATAAATACTTATTCTATTCCATATGTTTATTTCATAAACCAAAGGAGACTTTAATGTGTGGATGAGCACTTAATTTCAATCTCGAAAGAAGGGAATAAAGATTTAAATTAGTGACGTCTGCTTTTATGGGATGATATAGTTTACAGCCGTTACTCTTTAAACCATTATGATTCGAATCTAGACCAATATAAGATACACACAACAAAGGAGATGAACGATATTGACAATTAGTTTCATATATCTATCTTAATATCTTATCATGTCTTGCCTTTTTATTATTATTATTTTTTATTTCACAACATATTTCACCTTTTAACATACTAAATAAACATATAGAAGAAAGAAAGAAAGAAAGAAAAAAAAGATAAATACAAGAAAACAGAAACGACACACAGGGGTAAAAAAGGAAATTTAATTGTACAACGGGCATGCATGTAATTGCAGCATATAAACTAGGGCACACATGTTCCTTCCCAATTCATTTTTAGCTGTAGAGAATCCAGCAAAGTGCTCTCGCACGCTAATACATGGCCTAAGCGCAAAGTCTTCGAGGCCCCTCGCTATTTCATCGCAAAGATTTTTTTCCCATCACCGTCTCGGCTAAACGCTTCCTCCAGTCCCTCACAAACCCTAGAAAATGTCGGGCGGCTTCTTCCGGGTAAGTTTGTACGCAATAACCAGTCATTTACGCATATAACGCCTTCTTTCTCTTAGATCCAAACTTAGCTGCCTGTGGATTACTCAGATCCTCGCAATTGAATGTGTTAATTACTGTTTCTTCTGGTAATTATTGTAGTTTAGGTTTGTGTATAGACGCACAGCGAAATCATAGTTTTTGTGTGTGTGTTCAGGGCACGTCGGCGGACCAAGACACTCGGTTTTCGAACAAGCAAGCGAAGCTTATGAAATCGCAGAAGTTTGCTCCTGAATTGGAGCACCTGGTTCGTTTTCTTTTACTTTGGTTGGATATCCGTTTCTTTTTGTCTAATGCTTAGAATTTTGCGACAACAAGAAGTGCGCAATGCCAGGAATTGGCGGGTTTTTGGCTTTAAATGTGGTTGTTATATCGTTTTTTGTTATGGTGATTATGCATAGGTGACTGTGATTTGTGTTTTAGGTGGAAATGACGAAGGTGAAGATGGATGTTATCAGACCGTGGATTGCTAATAGGGTGACCGAGCTTCTTGGGTTCGAAGACGAAGTTCTTATTAACTTCATTAACAGTCTTTTGGAGAAAAAGGTAATCTAGTATTGTTTTTTGTTAGCAATTTCATCTCAACAAGTGATTCAAGTTGTTTATTTATCATAAGCACTATACTACTTGCCATGGAGATGTAAATATCGAGATGGCTAGATGCATTACCCGGTTACCAACTGAGCTAATAGTTTATTAGTATGGTTTTGTTGATACGAGGGCTTCTTGTTAGTTTGCATGAGTATAGTGCTGGAATCACGGGTTGTTTGTTTGGATGCAGGTAGTGAATGGGAAGGAGGTTCAAATTTCACTTACTGGATTCATGGAGAAAAATACTGCGAAGTTTATGAAAGAGCTATGGACGCTTCTTCTCAGTGCACAGAAGAATGCAAGTGGTGTTCCTCAGCAGTTTTTGGATGCCAAAGAAGAAGAAACTAGGAAGAAGAAGGTAGAAATATTTGTCCAGTCATGACATGCTTGTTGTTTGTCCATGTGATGTCTCTTTCTTGACAAAGTTGTACAATGGCTGGTTGCAGGCGGAGGCAGATAGGATAGCGTTTGAGATTGAGAAGAAGAAAGATAAGGAAAGAGAACTTGAGCAAGAGAGATTGAAGAAAATGGTAAGGCCTACATTTTTCATGCTGGAGTTGCAATTCTAGATCTAAGTGTTTGGTTTTAACTTTCGTTTGTGTTTTTCATGGCATTCAGCTAGCTTCTGCAATTATTTGGGTTCATGTCCTTTACCTCAAACTACTGTAGGACGGCATGGTTGATGTGAGGGCAACTAACTCTGGTTTGGAGCCAAACTCAAAGCCTAGGGCTTCAAGTCACCATCCTGAGGATGAGGAAGAAGCTGGCAAGAGGAATAATGGTGTGAGAGGAAGGTACAGGTAAAGAATAGGAAAACATTTTAATACCAGCTCTTCCATCTGGTATTTTTTTTTTCTTCCTTTTATCCCCTTTTCCAGTTTGTGGTTACACTGTTATTTCTTGATATACACATCATATGTCTCGACACTTTATCCGCATGCACTTATATGTTTTGAGTAAGCATGTATTTAGTACATATCTGTTGTGCATACAAACACACAAACATGTGCGCCCATGCACACATATTTTCCCTATTTTTTTTTCTTCGTTTTAACTTTCCACTTGTCTTTCCTTCTATTGGTTTGCAGCTGGCTCCTTATTTTACTTCAATATGCTGCTTTCTTCATGAGCATTCATGCTGAACTATCTTTTGGTGGTGTTACTTGTCTTTTGCTTTCTTTGTTTTTTCTTCTAGGGAAGAGAGGTCAGAGTCAATTTTACTTTATCTTCAGCAGATTCCCTTAATACTTAACATGTTACTGTTTGTGCATATTGGAGTTTCTTATGTTAATGATGTAGCTCTATTACTTCTTTCCATGCATGATATAGGTCAATAGAAGTGTTAATAAATATTGGAGTTTGTCAAACTGTGAATACAGCACCTACAATTTACCATGGTTAGCCTTAATAACCAAAAAAAAAAAAAAAAAAGAGAAAGGGAAATATACTCCTTTGATGGCTGAGTATGATCGGTTGAAGATTGCTCTTCTATTTCTCACTAAAATGTTGCTAGGTAGAAAATAACTTCAGAACTGCTATATTGGATGAAGATGTGGAAGACTGTTGATGTATGAATCTCTTGTAGGGTTTCCAGATCTCCTCATTCGGCCAGACATTCCCCTTCACCCCCTCGGTATTGTCCTCACTACCATATGCTATCATTATTTGAATTGTGTTGCTTGGTGATAGAATCGTTTACATCATGGTTTTCTAAGTGCAGAGGCTCTCCATCTAGGTCAATGAGCAGGTCGTTTTCTAATCCCGAAGTTATTCAGGTATTTTCTATTTACTATACTAGCAGCAATAATACTCTTCCATTATTCAGTTTGTCGAAGCCAGACTACACCTTTTGTTTTCCTGTTTAGTGGGGGCTTTCATGTATAACTTGATTGTTTTCAATGATTGTATTGTTAATTTTCTCTTCCATACTTGAAGTATAATTTCTTACTCAATTTTAACTTTCCTTAGTGGCAGACACCGGTCAAGAAGTGTATCTAGGTCACCTGGAGCTCAAGGGCGCTCTGTTTCTTCAGAAAGGGTGTATCGCTCCCCACGAAGACGGTCCATGACGCCTCGTCGAAGGAATTCGCCTTTGCATTCCCCCTCTCCTTCAAGACGAAGATCATCTTATTCTAGGCGAAGATCTAGGTCACGCTCACTTTATAGATCACCTTCTCCGGTGAGGCGTCGGCCACGTTCTCCTTTTCGCCGTAGGTCACCTTCTCCTTTTCGACGCCGTAGATCACCTTCTCCTTTTCGACGCCGTAGGTCACCTTCACCTATCCGACGCCGTAGATCACCTTCACATCACCTTTTACGCAGATCCCCACCTCTTGTCCACCGCGGATCACCCTCACATGTTCGACGCAGATCACCCTCACCTATTCGGCGCAGATCACCTTCACCTGTTCGACGTAGATCACCCTCTCCCTTACGAAAAGGACCACTGTCTCCTGTTCGACGGCGGTATAGGAGATCTCCAACTCCACGGCGCAGCTCTCCGTCACTTCTTCTGCGGCATAGGTCACCTATTCCTAGTCGCAGAGATCACCAATTCCTCCCCGACGTAGGTCTCCACCCTATGGATCAAGTTCTCCATCTCCCATACAACATACATCTCCATCACCAATCAGGAGGAAATCTCCAAAGCACCCGAGGAGCCCTGTCCAATCCTCCAAAGAAAGGATCAGGTATTGAGGACAGATTGTTTCTGTCATAATATTTTTTTTGGTCAGGTTATCTGAAAAAATTGGTTGCAAGTTGGTGTCACTGTGGCTAGGTATAAGGAACTTGAGTAGAGGTTTTGTGTTTACACTTCAATTGTGCAAGTGGAAGAAATTGCTGACCTAACCATATAGCATCTCCTATTGCATTTCAAATGGTTTCATTGCTTTCTGTTTGCCTTAATTGATTTTATACTCATACCTTGTAGTTTCAATGTGTGAGGCAGCTCAGTATTTTGTGTAAATATGCGTTTCAGACGTGAAAAATTGTCTCCTTTGGGACAGCGATCATCTAGTTCTTTGAGATCACCACAGAGATGCACGAATCGGAGTGAAACCCGCAATAAAGTGTCAGTTTCGATGTCTTCACCAGAGAAGTCTCCAACTCCCTCAAAATCTCCACCACCGGCAAGGAAAAGGGTTCCCAGTGAAGATAGGAGGTATATGTCCCATCTGACACTTATACTGTTATAATCTTTTGGTTTTTCCATTTTGTTTGTATATTTAGACCATTTTGGTGCTTGCAAAGGTCATTTAGTCCATACCAGAGTCCTGTGAGGCAAGCAGGGAAGCAAATGATTCATGATGGAAGCAGTCCTGCACGAAAACCTCGTCATGACAGTCTAGAAATTAGTGAAGAGGGGGAAGAACCTAAATATGCCAGGTTCAATTTGAATTTTACTAGTTTCTGACTATTTTGTTTCTTACTATAATGCAATGGGTTGATTTTGTTAGTTAAATTACCCAAGTGATGCTGGTTTTGTAGGGAGGAGGATGTAGATCCTAAATCTAAGCCTTCGCATAAAAGGTCCATGCATTCATCTGCTGTCAACAAGCAGAAAGATTCACCTGTGAAGGTTCATTACAAGGAAGGACATTCTCCTAAAAGATTGGCAGCAGATTTTCGGGCTACTGAATCCCAGGCTCGTTCTGATAACATGGAATTGAGAAAGAAAGAAGATGAGACAAAAAGGTATACTTTTGTCTTTATAATGCATATTTTCATGTTAATCAGACACCCATACTTATAATGCATGAGGGTCTGACATCATTAAACATTTCTGACAGTGTGAAATCTTCTAGGAGGGGGGTTCGTCCTGAATCTCCTGGTCAGCATAAGTCACCCACATTGTATAAAGAATCTTTAGTAGGTGATAGGCAACATCCACCATACCCTGGAGATGGTAAAATATCTGATGAGAAGAACCGGTCTCGATCAAATGATGTGGATAACAGTAGACGTCGTTCAGAAACTGTACAAGATTCTGTTGGAAAAGTTTATCATACTAAACAGGCTGCTCCAGACGATTCCAGTTCTGAGGAAAGTGATAAGCACAGAACTGAAGAGAAGAAAAGGAGAAAGCATAAAAGATCTGAGAGGAAAGAGCTTGCTTCAGATGATAGCTATGATTCTGAATTAGAGGATAGGAAGGAGGCTAAGAGGAGAAGGAAGGAGGAAAAGAAACTTCGGAAGGAGGAAAAACGTCGGCGGCGTGAGGAAAGACGTCGGAGAAGGGAAGAACGGCGTGCAGAGAAGCTGAAAGTAAAGAATCAGGATGGTGCTTATGCTTCTGATGGTGAACATACTGCGAGAGGAGTCTCATCAAGTGATGATGAAGACATGCAGACTGAGCAGAGAAAGCTTGAGATTGAGTTACGGAAGAAGGCTCTTGAATCACTTAAAGCTAAGAAGGGCATCAGTCACTAAATTTTTTGCTGCCTCTGGGACCTTAAGCTTTTCTTTTTCCTTAAATCAACTTTTTTTTTTCTTTTATTAAATTCATGTTGAACGTTAGCAATGAAGTTTTCTGGGATGTTTATGTCTTAAATGGAAGCATTTTTATATATTGGTTACCGTTTGATGTATTCTATGTTTACTGCTGGCAGCTGAAATGGATAAATGAGGATTACCTGAGCTATTCTCTTGAGTGCAACTTTATGCAGGACTTGCTGCTAGATTTTCTGGTAATAAGTCTTCCCTTAGTTGGGAATCTTTTTTTTTTTTTTGGTTTTTTAGGATATTGTTGTCATATGGATGAAAGAAATCTCACTGCTGTGATCGATGCTTGTTTTATTTGTTTGTTGCTTTAGAATTTTGTGTGTGTGTAATATAAGCTTAAGTGATGCCAATTGTTATTTAAAGTAATTGCAGGCGAAATCTAACCATGTTGGTAGGATTCACAATCCATTTTTATTCTCTTTTTCTTCCCTTTTGTGTGTTTTGAAGACAAAAGTTAAGCCTAAAGGTCCTGTATTTTCAATAATTTTAAGTTGATACTAAATTTGGTTTCTGGTCAATTGGTAGATGAAAATAATGTCAACTAGATGATTTGGTTGAGCAGACCATGTGCAGATCCACATTCTGAACATCAATTCAGGTGACGTTTTTCATTCTTTTATGGGATCTTTAAGTAGAGAACTCTGTAAATCACTATAGGTGAATCCTCTTTGCATGCGTGTAATAGTTCCTTTCTCACTGTATTTTGGTTTGACCTCTGTATGGTTGGCAGCTTGAGAGTTGTTCCTTGGACTTTGTTATCTGAAATACTTCATAGTTGTTGGACTCGTCCTGACCTGATGTCTGCTGTAAAGTCTATAGAGATGGCTTCATGTATGTATATATATATGATAATATTAGTTCTTTTTGAGAATATATGACTTTCTTTTATGGGCAGTTGTTTTCAGGCTTCCATGGCTTGTGCAGATATTTCATTTTAATCGTGATAGGAAAAGCTCAAGCACTTGTTTAATTGTGGCATGTATATGCTTTTCATTTTGGGTCTATATAATACGGTCATTTTAGCTGTTTCTTTCTCCTGTCTCATCAATGATTTAATAATTACCCAACAGATGGACTGCAGTTTCTAGGTTTAGCTTTCTTAAACCTGATATTGGTGGTATAAATTCCTATCTATACAGATGGTATTTCAGCTTTTAGTTTTTTCTGTCTCTTCTTCCCCCTCACCTCTTAGTACTATTGACGCCATAGCCATTGGTGAGGGTTTACAGCTAACGAAGAAGTGTGTCAGAATGAAGTTTAGCCGAAATCTTAAGATAGATTTCCAACTTATCTTTTTACTGTACCTTCTGTTGTGGGTTATACTTCTGTGTCATTTCTTATTAAACTTCTAGGTTATTCTTTTATGTCTCTATGTAAAATGGTCCTCCCACAACTTATCCAGTCCCAATCCTGGGATTGAGGCCCAAGTATATGTAGAAACTAGAATCTATATTTGCTGAATTCCTTTGGGAGGATATTGGAGGTGTGGAAGCTAGGGGTGAACGTTGGTCGGTAAAGTCGGTTTTAGTAGAAAATTTTAACTTCTGCATTCTGAGCTGATAAACTAGGTAAAATTGGTTAATTAACGACTTATTCTCAAATTTTATTTTATTTCATTTCAAACCGAATGGCGCTTTGTAAAAAATCGGTATGTGGAAAAGTGGCAAATTTGTTAGTAAAGTCGATTAAAGTCGGTTCGGTTAAAAAACCTCTTCCACCTACCGAACCAAAAAAATTCGGAATAAAAAAAATTATATTGCCTATCGTCCACCATCTAATTGGTGTTGGTTGAAAGTCGGTCGAAAGTCGGTTAGTCAATAATTTGCTCAGTCCTAGTGAAAGCCAGGTATTAAGAGGTTTTGAAATGATATACATGACGACAAATTCTATGGGATTGCTGGCTAGCCTACGAGGTTTCTAGTGAGCTTCTTAAACTTTAGCTAAATTTGAGGTTCGCTTTTCCTATTTTAAACAACCACTTTTTTAAAACATAAATCCTTTAACTCTCTAAATCTTTTTCTACTTCATTTAAATATTTATTTAATAATTATTTTTGTGCTTCACCATCTTCACCAAAATCTCCCTCCTGATCTATTCCATCATGCCCACCCTTATCACCTTCTCTTTTCCTACCACCTTCATCACCACGCTCCTCCCGGTCTGCAAGTTTTAGGCGTGGTAGACCTTAGCGAGAATAATGAGACCCATAAGTTGACCCAATTTGTATTTTTGTGGGGCAATGTGGAGTTGCCATCTTTGCCCTTCTCTCCCATTTCTAGCTACTTCTACTTACAAAAAAAGAAAAAAAGAAAAAAAGAAAAAAAAAAAAAGAGAATGTTTTGGCTCTTGATATTTGGAGAGCCCACTAAAATACTAAAAAACTAAAAATAAAGAGCTCACTTGGAATGCTCTTATATGTATAGTCTTACGGTCCCATCTATTCAAGGAATACAATGATTATAATTAGAAAAATGTTTGGGATAATAACTATTTTATAAATAGATGGGTACTAATATGATATGAACTTTATTTATTAGTATTCGTAACATTTTCTTTTATAATTGTTTTGGTCATCTCCAATAAATAAGTTTTGCATCATATTAATACTTATTTATTAATAAAATAGTTAATACCCTAACGTTTCTCTTGCCATAATCTAATAGTTGTGAATTTTATTTTATTTTATTTTTATTATTATTTTTTTAATGTCCATGTTTGGGAGCAGTTGATTCATCCGTTCCTTACCATATCCTTTATTGGAAATCGTATTGGCTTCCCGTGGGCCATGCGAATTGAATTATGTGGTAACCTGGCGGATAGACTTCGATCGACTGGTACAAGTATAAAGTTGGCCCATGTCATTTTCTGGCGCCCAAAAAACGTTTGGTGCCGGACTTCTTTTAGTAGATAAACTGATTACTACGTGGCTCAATCCCATTCGCTAGCCTTCCCTTACCTCCTCATCCAGATAATACCAAGAATCAAAACAAAACTATTTTTTTCTTTTAACGAAAACACTGAGCAATCGAATTGGAGCCAAAGGGTGGCCTTCGATAATCCCTCCTCCTTCCGTCGATGGCTCCTACGCTCACCTCCAATTCCTTTATTCTAACCCCTTCGCCGCACTCCAGGCTAATCCTCAAGAACTCAAGGCTCACAATCTTTGCCAAGCAGGGCGGTCCTTTTCCTTCGCTGCGCTTCGGCAAGAGCAACGATTCCTCCGCCGGAGAGCCCCAGCCAGATGATTCAGCTAACGGCAATCCTTTTCGTCTTAACTTTGGGAAGATCCCGGACGTCAAGTCTTTGATCCCGGCCGTGAGTAATCCCGCTTCGGGCTTGTCAAGGCGGAAGGACCCCAGCACAGTGTTCGTTGCCGGCGCAACCGGGCAGGCTGGTGTTCGCATTGCTCAAACGTTGCTGCGTCAGGGTTTCAGTGTCAGGGCTGGTGTGAGCTTGGTTCCGCCAAGAGCTGGCTCGTCTTGCTGCCAAATACAAGGTTGGTTTCTTTAGCCTTATCAGTATGGGTTAGATTTTTGTGTGATCTAGTAATTGCTAATTCCATGGTCAAGAAGCATTTCACGGCAGCCCTTAGTGTGACAACTTACGAGAGCTTTGTGATTAGTGGCAATAAACAAATAAATAATACTTAAAAACTTCAATTACCCTCTTAATTAACGGGCTTTTTAATGTCTCTCTAAACTTAAAAATTTGCAATGTGGGTGTTTCATTTATTGGTCCTTTAAATCACCATTTCATTAAGATTTTTTTTTTTTAAATCCTAACAAAGGAATTAAAATGACCAAAATTCTCAAGTTTTAAAATAAAAATTCAAAAAAGAATGGAAAATAGTGAAAAAAACCCACCATGACCCATGGTCAGGTCGTCAATGTGGGTATGCACTTGCTCATTTTAAAAAATATATATATATTTCTTCTTTTTTTTTTTTTTAATTTAATGGTATAATTTATAGGAGTATAGAAAATTTATTTAACCATGGAATAACTAATTAAATATTCTAAGAAATAATATTCCATTTGGTAATATCCAAAACAATAATTTAATGACTATCACTCTACTATTTTATTATGTTGACATGTAATTGCTAATTTACCCTTGTTAAAAGAAAAGAAAATATATATATATATAAATAATAAATTGATAATGCCACATTAGCATAGAATAGTAATATAGTATTGGTGAGTTATATGGTATTGCTCTAATTTATGGACAATCAACATTCTCCCTGCTAACAATTGCATCAACACCGCAGATCATATCCAACGAAGATTCGAAACGCCTCAACGCCGTTGAATCCACCTTCCAAGGTGCTGAATCAATCGCCAAGGCAATCGGAAATGCCAGCAAGGTCGTCGTCACAATCGGCCCCGCAGAAAACGGACCCACATCCGAGGTCTCCACATCGGACGCCTTGCAAGTGATCAATGCTGCCCAGTTGGCTGGAGTTGGCCACGTGGCCATTATCTATGATGGGAACCCGGCAGGCGCATCCACATACAATGTACTGGATGGCGTCTCCACGTTCTTTAACAACCTCTTCTCACGATCACAGCCGTTGAGTGTTCCCGAGTTCTTGCAGAAAGTAGTGGAAACGGACGTCAGCTACACTTTCATAAAGACAAATTTGACTGAAGACTTTTCCCCTGAGAGTTCGTATAATGTTGTGGTGTCAGCCGATAGAAGCCAGGTGCAAACGACTACAAAGTAATGTAATGTATGCAATAGTATCTGCATTTTACTGTAAATTTCATTTTCTTTTTGGGCATCAAATTTCTATGTTACTAAATTTGTTTTTTTTTTCTCTGTGTTTGAAATCTAATACTAGGTAGCCAAGTCTAAGATAGCATCTCTAGTGGCCGATGTTTTCTCAAACACAGCAGTGGCAGAAAATAAGGTACATTTTAATAATGTTTGAAATACCGTGATTCTCACATGCATTTTTAATAGAGCATGTAATTTTTATGAAGAGTCACGTGTACTTTGGACACGTGTTAAATAGATTGAATGAAAAGAATTGGTTTGGAGGAAAAGAAAATTGACTTGTGAAGTTTTGTTAGTTGACATGTTGGTTGAACATTTTATTCATATGGGTATTTAGGTGGTGGAAGTGTTTACGAATCCTTCAGCCCCATCAAGGCGTGTAGATGAGCTTTTCAGGTAATTAAGTTGCAGGCTACTAACCATATGAATTTTTTTCCCTTCTTAAATAAATTGATATTTTGGCATTATAATCACAATCCACAAAGAAGAGCTTTGTTGCTTTTGCTTGAGTACAAAATATGTTCATTCATTTAGATAAAGATTGGTTTTCGTTTGACATGTTTGAATGAAATTGCTTTTAGTGCCATTCCTGAGGATGGAAGAAGACAAGCTTATGCAGAATCGCGTGCAAAGGCCAAAGCAGAGGAAGAGGCATTGGCAGCAGCTGAGAAAGCTAGTGCAGCAGCTGCAGCAACCAAGAAACTCAAAGAAGAGGTGAAGAAGCTGTCGGAGCAAGAGGCTCGAGCTACTAGTCTAGCTGAAGAAGCTCAAGAGAAGGCGGAGGTCGCCGGAGCTTCGGTGGAAACCCTTTTGAACAAAGCCAAAGACTTTGGCTCAGGGCTGTCTTGGGAAAAGCTTAGTTCCCAGGTCTCAACTGCAGTTCAAAAGCCTGCAGAGAAACCGAAAGTGCAGATTGCAACTGTCAGAGGACAGGCCAGGGCACGGTCTTTGCAACCAAAGAATGCTGTTGTTAATAAACAGCCAAGCTTCAAGCTTCCTTCTTTCAAACCAAAGGAGGAGCCATTGCAACCAAAGAATGCTGTTGTTAATAAACAACCAAGCTTCAAGCTTCCTTCTTTCAAACCAAAGGAGGAGCCATTGCAACCAAAGAATGCTGTTGTTAATAAACAACCAAGCTTCAAGCTTCCTTCTTTCAAACCAAAGGAGGAGCCAAAGCCAAAGCCAAAAGGCAAACAACAGACAGAGGAGAAGACAGAAGTCAGGAAGGTGTTTGGCGGGCTGTTTACACAAGAAACTATATATGTTGATGATGAGTGATGATGAGATGATAATTTGTGACCCCTGTCTTCTCTTTGAGGCTCTTTTGCTGCAGATCATGTGGTGTAATATTTGTAGTTTTATTATTGTTGAGAGGTGGTTTTATGAGTTTCAGCAAGAAGCATTTACTGGTTTAAGGCCTACAATATACTTCTTTAATCTTGTTGACTGCTGCATTTGCCCCCCAGTTCTGTCTCCCTTCTGTGTTTATTAGAATGAAATTGCTGATTGCTTTGGTTTCTCTTTTATCTTGTTTATATTGCCCTGCTTCATATGAAAAAACACAAGGTTAAGTGGTGAATTGAGGGTTTATGCCATCATGCTACTATTAGCTAGGAATAAGAAATGAAGGCCAAGAATTGGGTTTATGTAAACCATTGCTTTAGAGTATGTTAAATTGTTAATTATCCCAAAAGCATGAACTTATAGAAAAAGATAGGCTTCTCCTCAACAAGTAAGACTCAACGCGTAAAACATTTAATTGAAATGAAAAGTGAACGATGAAGACACAAGATGAACATATAACCTTTACTTTATACTTAAATCATTAATTATTCAAAAAGCTTAATTATTAAATAAATATAACTTTGTAGAGTGGAAGAGAATCTCGACAGCAGCAGCAGAATATCAACATTTGAAAAGATGGTAATTTAAAACCTTTAAACTAAACCTCAAGCATGACATGACCTTTGTGTCACGAGGGCCAGAGGGCCACTCAACAGACCAGACATCACTTTTCTCGTGCCCTTCATAATGATGAGCAGCATCTCTGATACATGCAAGATGGCCCCAACTCAGAACGGTTTTGATTGAATGGTTTATAGCAAAGACCGAAACTTTTGGATTAGGGTGCCAAACACCAAGAGTTATAGCCGTTAAAGCAATTCCAGCATTGCATGTAAAACGCAATCCAAATTATTATCTGCAGAACATGGTTCAAAAAGCAACTGAACTTCCACATTAATTAGCAGCTTAAGGAAGAGAAAACCTACCACAGATTCCTCCTCCATGCCATTGAATAACCAGGATTGAAAATTTTCTTTTGATTTTCCATCATTTTAGGCTATTTTTCACAATGCCATTAGTCATTTCTTTCAAGTCTGGTGTAATGCAACGAAGATTAGCATTTTTATGCAGTAAATTTGCAGTAAGTTCATGCAAATCACTAGCCATTTCAGGAGTAGTCTTGTATTTATTCTACATTATCCTCTCCAACCATCCCTGCTGCCGGTCCTCTATGCTCTTGGCAAACGTGAGATACACATCATGGCCTTCATCATCATCTTCCATTGTAGATTCTCCAACCAACATTACCCACCTTGTGTTTGGAATAGCGAGTTCTGCAAAAACGTGGGAAAGTAAAAAACCCTACATGGAAGCCTGGTGGCTGCCAAACAAAACAAGGGGATTTGTCTATTTGGATAGAGCTCCCAAAGAGACACCCCATTGGCCTTCGTCTTCTCCTCCTTTTCGTGTCTCACAAGATACCTCTAGATACAAAGAATACAACAAACACGCAAATCCACATGCAATTCGAATGGCACGCATAATTTTCGAATTATTTAGAGAGGAAAACAAAGGGGTTAGATGGTATATCTTGGCGGATGATGACACAATCTTTTTTTTGGATAATCTTGTTGAGGTTTTGGGAAGATATGATCATAATAAATACTTCTATATAGGGTCAAATTCAGAGTGTGTGGCATCGAATTTTGATCATTCATTTGGAATGGCATTTGGTGGGGCAGGGTATGCTTTGAGTTATCCTTTGGCAGAAGTGTTGATGAAGAATTTCGATGTCTGCATAAAGACATATCCAACGTTGTATGGGAGTGATCATATTTTGCAGTCCTGTATTGCTGATTTGGGAGTCTCTTTGACCCAGGAAAAGGGATTCCATCAGGTAATTTTGTTTTTTTAAGGGGAAACTTTACTAACTTCATGAAGTTTGGTCATTTTTTCAGAGATCTCCTAACGTTCAAAACTCTCACTTATCCCCCTGAACTTTCAATTGCTCTCAATTTGGATAAATCCGCACAAATTAGGGCACAAAATTTTTTAAAAAGACCAAAATACCCATGATTTTTATTTTATTTTTTTAAAAAAAATATCTGGAAGTTAGAATTTTATACAAAAATCACCGTTTTAATTTCACTATTTAAAATTTCAACTTCTAAAATGTTTTTTAATTTTTTAAATGAAAATCAGGGGTATTTTGGTCTTTAAAATTTGGTGCCCTAATTTTGTGGATAGTCTAAATTGAGAACAATTGAAAGTTCAGAAATAATAAGTTTGAGCGATGAAGTTCTAAAAAATATATTTGAATCATTTGGTTAACCAAATGGAAGCTTACGTTAAATCATCATTTATCTCAAAAGTTTAAGTCGATGAAAATAGTGAATTTAAGTTATCTTATTAATACCTTAACATTTCTCTTCACGTGTACGCTTAAACTCCCATTTAAGAACATCTCTAGCTAGCAATGTTATGCATTTTAGCTAATCAAAATGCACAAATTTCTACCGTACATACTACTTTTTCAATACAAAATCTAATAAATTTTTATTCTATTCTCCATTTTTTTAAAAATATTATTTCTTATAAACCAGAAGAGAGAAAGATAATTGTAGCAAAGAGAGAGAAGGAGAAATAATTTTTTTAAAAAGAAGAAGAAGAAGAAGAAGAACATAAGTTATTGTACTTTCCTAAAAGTAGTTGATAAAAAAACAAATTATATGTTTTAAATAGGCAGAACACAAGCTGCTTAACGTGATTTTTGACTTAATATTACCTAAATATACACAATATGCATGGATGTTGGTGAAACTCAAAGCATGAAGTAATTAATTAATTAAAATAAAAGAAAAATGATCGATAAAGATAATGTTCAAACTCAGACAAATGTTTTAATAAGATATAATGATTTTTTTTATTTTTTATTGTTCAACATTATTAAGAAAATATTTCTTCATGCCATGATAGTGATCCTAGGGTATTTAATGCTTAAACATTTGGCAGTGGTTTATAAAAGAAAAAATGAGTCTCATATTAATTTTTTAACAGAGTAATCTTTGCCATGGTCAACTTGAAAGTGAGATAGCAACGATGAAAGCAATGTACAATAACAATCAACAAGACAACAAAAACCAACAGCATTTTTTATTTTATTCTATTTTATATATCTAAATATTTACATTCATTTCCATGACAGATTGATCTACACAGTGACATTTCCGGATTTCTATCAGCTCTTCCACAGTCTCCATCTGTTTCCCTTCATCACTTCGACGTAGCGGACCCAATTTTCCCTTCAATCACGAGCCGCCACGAGTCACTGAAACACCTAATGGAAGCAGCAAAAGCTGACCAATCACGGCTGCTGCAGCGGACCATTTGCTTTCACAAGCAAAGCAACTGGTCTTTCTCCATATCATGGGGCTACTCTGCTCATATTTATGAAAAGCTTTATCCGCCAAGCATTTTGCATAGACCCCTCCAAACATTTACGCCATGGAAGAAGACAGCTAAACCTCCCTACATGTTTAACACTCGATTTCCTTCAAATGATCCCTGTGAGGCTCCTCATGTTTTCTACTTTGACGCCATAGAAAAGACGACAGAGGGAAACCAAATTCTTACAAGCTATGTCAGAAGATCACCTCGTAAGTTAGCGGCTTGTTCATCAAGTGGGAATCACTCTGCTGATTTCATTTCCAAAATTCAGGTCCTCTCACCCTCGACGAGACATGGTGAGGTGAGTCGTTTGCATTTTCTCAATTTTGTTTCGATTTCAAAACCTTTGACTTAGAAAAAAGAGTTTAAGACACGTGATTTGAAAACGCGATTTTGAAAAACTCATACCCTACTTGCTATAACAATTTATTTTTTAAATACTGTCTCAAATGAATATATTTTTTTGTGATTTAATCTAAAATTGCACAAACGCTATCTAAATCTTACAAAGCAATAAAGCCAGTTTGGGTTGTCCACAAAATGCTTTTAATTAATGAATAATTTCAAAAAATATCTAAATTATATCTTTTTTTTTTTTTGTCTAAATCATATCTTGATTCCCAGGCTGGTAATAGAAGAGTGCTGCGACGTTCTACGTGTAGCTAACAATCTGAACTTCACAGAGGTCAAGTTTAGGGCCTGCATGAAGGATGAAATAGTGGCCTATATGTAATGTTAGATATTCAAATTTGTCGTGTTTATTTCTTTTTGGGTGGACTGGCATAGTCATTTTATTATTGAATCCATAAGGGGCTAGACCATATATATACTGTAAGCACTTAATTGGGGGAAATGATGTACCCTCACCCTAAATATAAATGGAAGTAGTCCATCATACTTCATTCAAGGTTATAAGAGAAATTAGGATTAATAGACAAGTCTCCTCCACACACACTCATAAATAGGAATGCGGCTATCAATCATGGATGGAAATTAAAACTCGCCATCTAATAATGGAGCTATGTACATTTGTCTCTTTCATTTGTTCTTCGTATGCAGAAAGACTGATTTATTTAGTTTAATTCTAATAATTGGTATCAAAGTCATTGCTAGCGACTATTGATACAAGCTTCTTGGATTGACGCGTTTAGTTTGACTCTAGTAAAAAGAGTTTGGTGACTCTTGGAATGCACATGACACTCTTGTATAAAGGACTTACATGTAAGAGGGAGCTAGAATTAGGAAAAAAAAAAAGGCAGAGTTAGGTCAATGTGAAAGAGTCTCATATATAAGTGAGAGAGATTTATTGTGAGTGTATTTGTGAATATTATATCTCATGTTGATAAAGTATACAGAAAAAAAAGAAGTTAATGTACTTATGTGGACTCAAGTCCAATATCTTAGGTTTTTGAGTTTTTGTGTCTAAATATATATATTAATGTACTATTTTTCTTTATATTTCATCAATACATATATGATGCATTAAAAAACAGTCATAATTGCACTCACAAAACAAATGAGTGAAGCTTTGAATGTATGGGTATGTTGTTAATATAAGAATAATATTTTCACAGATATTACGATTTAAATTAGTATGTCGATCTGGCCCAATATTTGTTGGGAGGAATCCATTCAACTTTTGGGGAAGTTTTTTATTTTTTTTGACTTTGTAGTCAAGTTGATGCTTCTTATGGCACATCATTAAAAAAAGACATAAAATGCTTTTTTTATTATTTTTTTTTAGTGTGGTGGCAAGACGACATTGTTAATGTTCTATCTGATATCGTCTTCTGGGTTTCCAGCTTTCTTCGTCTAATTAATAGATGGATTCTTCCAGGATGTAATTAATTAAGTGTTGATTTCTTTTTTCCTGTTGTTTGTTTGTTTAGGGTCAAGGGACTGTGTTTTTTCGGTGTGCATGCTGTTTTCTTCCCATTGTTTGTAAGTTAGGGATTGTCTGGTGATCCCTTATGTTTTGTATTTGTGTACGTTTTTATGCTATCAATAAATTATCATCTATCCCCTCACGTATTTATGATGAATTCTGAAGTTTTAATTCCTCCATCCAAACAGTATAATTCTCCATTCAAGTAGATTACTAGCCACCCTATATATATATATATATATATATATATGCCACCGGCCAGTACTGAATACCATGCTAAAATGCTATATATAAGAGGTAAACAGTAGTACTGAAGTGATATATAGTGCAATTTTTCAAGAAAAAAACTGTGTTGGAATTGCAGTTCTAGTGTGTGAGACTGATTAAAATAACTAATGGCTGCTGTTTCTTTAGTTAAAAGGGAGTAATGCCTAATTTTGTACATAGACTTGCCTCTTGTTGCAAAGGAAAACAAGAAATAGATATGGCGGACATTGGTACCGTTTGGCAAATAACTCTTTTTTATTTTCATTTCTCTTTAAAAAAAAAAAAAGTCAACATTATTTCAAAATCATTACGAAATTAATTAATAACTTTCTTCACTTTTTTTTTCTTTTTTCTTTTTTCAGAAAAAAAATTCAAAACTCATGTTTACTTTATATCACATTAATCACTTCTTATTACTATTAAAAAAAAATCACAACAAATCCCTTTACCAAATGATCCCTTAGTCTCAATTCTCAAAAAGTGAGCAGGACGGAAAGTCTGCATTGTCTCATTAATTTATTGAAATTCAAAAACTAGTAGCATTAATGAACCAAATAAAAATTTTCAAATTTCAAGTGCTAAGAACATATATAGCAGAACGAAGTTATGAATTCAAGGCACACAGTTATGTGTGTGTATATATATATTTCACTTACTACAAAATCTTGATCATCATATGACTTTAAATTTGATTTGTAGGTTTATAATCATCCACTGCATATATATATCCTAGCCTATATCCCTATCATTTGACATGCAATATATTGCAGGTTTAATGGTGGAAAAAAGTAACTAAAATAAGCTAACAATGATCATAACTTACTTTTACGTACCCTCTCCCTAAGTAATTGTGAAATTAATTAAGGAAACTGAGTTTTTAGATATCCATATATACTATTTTGGGCTCTTAACTCAATTATCGATATCATGCATGTACTTTATCAAACGTCTATCGGCATTAATAATGTGAAGAAATCAGAAGTTTGAAATGCATTTATTTAAAGTAATTCTGGTGGGGGCTTGTTTTCATTACATGAATTTATTCTGGTGCAACGGTTAAAATTTGGTGCTGGCAAGTACAAGTACAAGTACTGTGTGTACTTGATTGTCGATCGAAAGTGGTCACAATAATTAAATCCAAAATTTAATTTGCCTTCCAGGATTCTGCTTTCTGGGATATGGTTCTTATAATCATGCTTCTACAATAATAGAAAATATATGTACTTCCTTCTTGAGACACAAGTGGAGCTAGCTAGTAATATTAGATGCAGCTAGCACAAAGATAGAAAAAAAAAACAACGTATATATATAGAGAGATAATCTCATTAATGGGCTAGCTTACTTAATAATTAGGTCATCAAGAAGAAGATTATCTTCGTTGATTCTAGTGCATGGAAACCCTAGATACCACTTTTTTTTTTTTTTTTTTTTGTGAATCTGCAATTGTATTGATTCTTTGCTGTATTTATAGAACGGTGCACTAGGCTAAATCTCAGAAGATTGAGATTTGTCTGTATAGCTTTGTTTGGTGGTTGTTGTCGTTGTTGCAGCAGGTTCGTGCCGGAGGGATTTTGAAATCTTTGTCTTGTTATAAAAAATTTCATTATTCCAAAAAAAAGAAAAAAAGAAAAAAAAGAAGAAGAAGAAGTTATCTAGGGTTTGTGAACATCCCTGTTCAACCCTAATCAGCACCGTACAATCTGGGCTTAAAATTACAGCACGAAAATCCCATAAAACTATGAAATTACGTACATATGTGACCACCAGGTTTAAAATTAATGAGAAAATTAAACTTGAAAATAATATACCATGGAATTAGAGGAATTCGATCACTTTACTGTAAAATGCAAAATATAAATATATATGTTGGAAATTCAGAAGAACTTTTTAGTACCCGTTGGTGCTGATGGGTCCTGAGGCTCAGGCCCCAGTCTAAGCTCAAGGTCTATCTCCGAATTACCAGACAGGTCATAGGTAGATGACGACGACAAACCCTTTTCAGTTTTCCCATGAAGTTGACTGCTGCTGCTGCCTGGCTTTTGATCTTTGTCTGATGGAGTTTCGACAAGCAGACGAAGTTGCTTGACATCACCGACATGGGTTTCTAGCAGCCATGAAGAACTCTCAGGTGTTGGAGGATACGAGGGAATTATGAGCCTTGGGATGTCCGAAGATGGTTGATGAGATTTATGATCAATATGATAATATCGCTTGTGCTTGGCTTTTTCTTTTCGGTGGATGTTCATGTGGCCTCCTAAGGCTTGTGCATTAGAGAAGCCTCTCCTGCAATAGGTGCAGTCGTAGGACCTGGCTGTTCGGGTCGCCCCTTGCTCATCTGAACTCATCACCTGCTCCATATTTTCTTGGGGTGGTGGTGGCTGATGATCAGACTCCATTTTTGCAAGCAAACCAGCTCTGAGAGAGAGAGAGAGAGAGAGAGGAATTGTGGAGTGGCTGGTACGTAGTGGCAGTGGTGATGGTTTTGTCGAGGGGGGAAGAAGGCCTGCTTTTAACCTTCTAGATATATATGATCTGTAACTTCCTGGATGTTATATATACAATTTAAATTGTATGAAAGGACAAACCTTCTACTTGGTCATGGTAGAGCTAGCTAGACTCGTAGCAATATTTTATATTATAAATATATGGTAATGGTGGGTGTATAAGTAATTTCCTTCTCCAATTGTATTCAAGGAATTAATTCCATTAAGTTAAGATTTTCGTGATATAATCGGTATGAAAAAAAAATATATATATAAATCTATTTACGTATTTATATATGTTTGTATAATGGGTATATAATTACATTGAAATCTCTCTCCCTTTTTTCCTTTTTTTTGGTTGGGGTCTCTTTGACTCAAACACAGTGAAGCCGTGAAGGTATATTATTTTAATCTGTTCCCAAGGTACTAGTTTTTTCTTCCTTCTTCAATAGGGCGAAGGGCTCTCTCTCTCTATGTATGTCTTTAAGTTCACAACTTTTTTCTGAATAACGCATGCAGTTAGCAATTTGGGGTTAATATATATGTGTCCTGCCATTTATATATCCGACGAAGGATATATATTTTGCAAAGATATATGACATCAATTTTGTTGATCAGAAGGATAAATGGGCCATATTTGCAATATAATTCATTTCTTATTTGTTGATGGGGATAGATTGTCAATTTAGGTTTTGTTCTGAATGCTCTCTTTGAGAGAGTTGCTCTGTTTATATATAAGTTGTCGGGCTAATTACAAGGCTGAAAATCAGCCATTACATTGGACTATGCAAGGTAAAAAATAAACGCCTATCAATTATATGCCTATATACAAAATACTCTTCTATATATAACTAGACTAAATAAGGTAGAATATATGTTGCCTTAATAGACTAGGCCAACACATATCCAGCTGTAAATTCTACTAACATCCCCCCTCAAATTGATGCTGGGCGATCGAGAAGCATCAATTTGTCAACCAGGAACTGATGGCGAGGACGAGAGAGAGCCTTGGTAAATACATCAGCAGTTTGGTGTTCAGTAGAAATGTGTGGAAGAGTAATCTCCTGGCGAGCAAAGGCTTCACGAATGGAATGACAATCCACTTCAATATGTTTGGTGCGCTCATGAAAAACGGGATTGGCAGCAATCTGAATAGCACTGGTATTATCAGCATGGAGAGGAGTAGGAGTAAGCTGTGGAACACTAAGTTCACCTAACAACCCTCGAAGCCATACAATTTCAGAACAAGCAGACGACATAGCCCGATATTCAGATTCAGTGGATGACTTTGAGACACGAGCTTGCTTCTTACTCTTCCAAGAAATGAGGGCATCGCCAAGAAACATACACCAACCCGTAATAGAACGACGAGTATCCGCACAACCAGCCCAATCGGCATCACTAAAACCCTCCAACTGTAAAGAATTCCCTAAAGGAAAAAACAAGCCGCGACCGGATGTCCCTTTGAGATATCGAAGAAGACGACGAACAGCGGCCAAATGTGTCTGGCATGGAGCCTGCATAAATTGACTGACCTGCTGAACAGCAAACGAGATATCAGGTCGAGTAATGGTCAAATAATTCAAACTGCCCACCAGCTGCCGATACATTGAAGGATCAGATAAGGAATCACCACCCGCCTGATGCAACTTCAAATTGACCTCCATAGGTGTAAGAACCGAATTACTGTCTTGAAGGCCTGCTAAAGAAAGAAGTTCTTGGGTATACTTATGCTGATGTAAGAGTGTGCCATTCGGACAATGTTGAACCTCAAGTCCAAGAAAATACTGTAGTGGACCAAGATCTTTCATATGAAACGAAGATTTGAGGCGCTGTTGGAGCTGCTCAATTAACTGGAGATCAGATCCAGTAATCACAATATCATCGACATACACAAGAAGTATAACGATCCCAAGGGCAGTCTTGCGAAAGAAGAGGGAGGAGTCATACTGACTCTGAGTAAAGGTGAAATCCAGTAGAGTAGTACGAAACTTCTCAAACCATGCCCGCGGTGCCTGCTTCAAACCATACAAAGATCGCTTTAAGCGACAAACCTCAACAGAAGAAGAAGGAAACAAGCCAGGAGGAGGAGACATAAATATTTCTTCCTTTAGATCACCGTGTAAAAACGCATTCTTCACATCCATCTGGCGAAGCGACCATCCTTTCGAAACAGCAATGGCCATAACAGTGCGGACAGTTGTCATTTTGGCCACGGGAGCGAATGTTTCCTCATAATCAAGCCCATACTCCTGCCGATTCCCGAGTGCCACGGTGCTTTATGTCTTTCAATAGAGCCATCAACACGTGATAGTGTAAACCCATTTGCACCCAATAAGCTTAACTCCAGCAGGACAAGGAACGATGTCCCAAGTGTGATTATCTTGAAGGGCCTGAAGTTCGTCGTGCATAGCTTGGCGCCAACACTCTTGAGTAGAAGCCTGAGAATAAGACTTAGGCACAGAAGTAGTATCAAGAGTAGCCTGAAGAGCGGAAGAAGAAAAACCATACCAATTCGGGGGCCGGGATACCCGAGTAGACCGGCGGGGCTCATGCACGATAGGATCAGGTGGCGGTTCAGAGGAAGGAAGAGGCAATGGGCGACGTCGCTGATACACAATACCTGGCTTAAAACGAGGAGGAGTACTAGACACATCATCAAAAGCAGGGAGTGAAACAGAGGAAGAAACAATATTTGGATGAGACGGAAAGAAATATTGATTTTCAAAAAAAATCACATTGCGAGAAATACGAAGCTTGTTAGCATCCGCATCATAACACAAAAACCCTTTATGAGAGTTACTATAGCCAAGAAAAGCACACTGAACAGATTGGGCAGCAAGCATGACGTTCAATGGGAGGTAAGTGAACAAAACAAAGCGCAACCAAAAACATGCAAAAAATTATAATCGAGGAACACCAAACAAAGCGAGAATATGGAGAATCAAGATGCAATGTAGGAGAAGGCAAACGATTAATCAAATATACAGCCGTAGATAATGCTTCTACCCAAAATCTAGGAGGAACAGAAGATTCAAGCATCAATGTACGAACAACATCTAAAAGATGTCTATTCTTACGCTCGGCAACGCCATTCTGTTGAGGGGTGTAAGGACACGAATGTTGAGAGAGAATACCCTTCTGTTGGAGAAAAGATTGAAAAGCATGGGACATGTATTCTCCCCCACAATCTGATCGTAAGGTCTTAATACAGGTAGAAAATTGGGTTTCTACATAGGCAACAAAGGTTTTGAAGGTTGAAAACACATCAGCCTTAGAACGAAGAAAATAGACCCACGTGAAACGACTGTAATCATCAATAAATGTCACAAAATACTTGTATTGAGCATGAGAAAGAACATGACTCATACCCCAAACATCAAAATGAATAATTTCAAAACATGTAGAAGCACGACTACCCTGCAAAGGAAAAGGTAAAGATTTGCTTTTTCCTAGTTTACAAGGAGCACAATCAAAAGACAAGGAAGAAAACTAATTTGTATTACTCAAATAACCATGTTTCATAAGATGTGTCAAAATTACAGAGTTGGGATGACCCAATTTCTTATATAAAAAATAGCTATTATTATTAGCAATAACAGAACAACCAACAAAAATTGAACGAGGAATGGAAAACGACTGAAGAGGAAAAAGACGTCCCACTTTAGGCCCTTTCGCTATCTCCTATCCTAACGCTTGATCCTACACACGACAACCAGACTGATCAAAATGAAGAGAACAATTTTATTCTACTAATTGTCCAATAGAAATCAGATTGGTAGATAAATCAGGAGACATGAAAACATTAGTGAAGGAAGACCCCAGATTTCCAACCGCAGTAATAGGAAGAGTACTGCCATCTGCGATCTGAATATACTGCTCACCATCATACTTACGAACATCTTGTAAAGCTGCCGGATTGCCAGTCATGTGATTGGAAGCCGCAGAGTCAATTAACCAAGGAGAAGTAAGGAGACCATTTTTCTTACCTTGGAGACCAAGCGCAGAAAGGGCGGAAATAATCATTTGTTGAACCTGCTCGGGAGTAATGTTGGAAGAAAAACCCGGAACAGCAGGCAGAGTGGAAGATGTAGGCACAAAAGTGGACTGAACAGCAGTATGAAAAGCAGGGGCAGATCGATTTTGAGGGCGTACACGACAATCCTTAATGATATGACCTTCCTTCTTGCAATAATTGCAGAATTTCTTGCTGCAATGTTTTGCGATGTGTCCAATTTCCTTGCAACTATAACACTGTGGCGGAGATCTGGATCGTCCTTTGCCTTGAGCAGCGTAGGCCATGTTAACCATTTCAGAACCACCAGCGTCTTGAGCAAGGCCAAGCTGTGAGGCGAGACGCTGTTCTTCACGCAAGAGTTCACCCAAGCAAACCTCCAAAGATGGGACAGGTGTGCGATTGATTAACCCAGCTCGTGCACTTTCAAACTCAGGTCGGAGCTTCATCAAGAATTGATCCCGTTGGCTCTCAGAGTGAACCACTTGTAGTGCTGCCAAAGCTTCTTTGGGAACCTGAGAATGCACTAACCCAGAATAATCACTCCATAAATTAATAAAACCAGAATAAAATTGCTCAATAGAGAGGTTCCCCTGACGATAGTTTCCAATATCTAACTCCAATTGAAACTTTCGGGCAGAATTATTTTGATAATAAATTCGAAGGTAATCCCACATCGTCTTAGCGATGTAGTGAACCCACGAAGATTGTTAACCATATAAGGTTCAACAGAGCTGAGTAGCCAGGAAGCAATTTTGGCATCCTTACCTTCCCATGAACCAAGTTCCTTGGGATCAGTTGGAGCCTTTGAAGACCCATCCAAATGACCCCATAACTCCTTCCTTTCACAAACATCCTGAATTGGAATTCCCAACTGGCATAGTTTTGCCATTAAGCGAACAATAGAATTTTCTCGGACATAATAACCACCAAAAATTATTGTGCAGAGAAATCACAAGAATTGCAACAGTCCAACAACACCAAAAAAATATTGCGACAGCGGACAAAATTGACAGCCCAACAACACCAAAAAAAAGCGAACAAGAATTGCAATAGCCCAACAACACCAAACCAGAATTGCGACAAAATTATAATCAGAAAGTATAAACCTGATTCACCAAAAATACCCCTCCAGAATTTGTCGACAGCCACCAAGAATTTGTCACTACCAGAAACACTCCAGCCAACAGCCACCAAGCAACGGAAAACCAAGAATTCGCCACAACCAGAAATACTACAGCTGATAGTCACCAAGAAACCAAGAAACCAAGAATTCAGCCAAGCCGAAAGAAAATCACAAAATAATTTGGGGCTCTGATACCATGTCAATTTAGGTTTTGTTCTGAATGCTCTCTTTGAGAGAGTTGCTCTGTTTATATATAAGTTGTCGGGCTAATTACAAGGCTGAAAATCAGCCATTACATTGGACTATGCAAGGTAAAAAATAAACGCCTATCAATTATATGCCTGTATACAAAATACTCTTCTATATATAACTAGACTAAATAAGGTAGAATATATGTTGCCTTAATAGACTAGGCCAACACATATCCAGCTGTAAATTCTACTAACAATTGACATTACGGGTAGGATAGTGCTTGTTTAGAGAGTGATTTTGTGAGTTGGTACTTGGGAAGTGATTTTGCGAGTTGATGACTAGTGAGTGAATTTGTGAGTTATATATAAAGCTTTTTCCCCAAGCATCACAAAAAAAAAAGAGGGAAAAATAGAGGTTTTTGGCAAAGACTTTGATTAACATGCATGATTATTAATTAATATGTTCATATGTTGGCTGCAACGCTATAACTCATCCACATTGGTCGATCGTCACCCTTATGATCAACGTTGTGTTGAATAAAAAATAACTACGAAGAGATGATGGCTTCTTGTCAGCATTAAATGTTTATACAACTCTTAATTAAAAAGTTTCAAGTAGATTTAAGGCTGGCTTTGTTTCAAAAAGAAAAAAGAAAAAAGAAAAAAAGTAGATCTAAGGCTTTGCTATACTTAATTATATATTCTGAGTCCACTAGGGCAAACATAGACTAATTTTATGTTAAAGAGATTCTTATTATAATCGGAAATTGAGAATTAATTGACCCTAACCCAGAATTGTCTTTCATGCAATAAAAATAAGAAGAAAAAAAATGGAAAAAAAATTGTGTATTAATTCTAATGACATTTAATAATGTATATGTATCCTATCACAACATTATATTTTGTTTTATTACATTTAATAATGTCACAACATTATTTAAAACTTCTAAAATATAACAGCGTATTAATTATCATGAGTTACTGGAAACAGAGAAAATCCTTTTATTTTTTTTTTAAACATAAATAAATCAATAATTTTAACTGTTGATAATCCCAACGTTCCCATTCAACGTTTTCTTGCCAACGTTGGCCACCTTAGCAGCCATGGCAGTCCTACAACAACTAAGTACCAAGTGACAGCCAAAACCCTAGCAAGCAAGTTAAGAGTCACTCCCGACAGAGGGTGTTTTCATAATCATCATCATATATATATATATAATTATATATATATATAATTATATATATATATATATATATATATGAAAACAACTAATTAATTAACTACCAACTTGCACCATTTTATGATCTCTAGACGTCTGGCATGTGGAAGCTCGAGAGATATAGTGAAGATGCAATCCAGTACTGGGCTAATCTTATAAACTAAAGGGTTTATATATATTATATACTTTATTATTATTATTATATATACTCAC
This sequence comes from Carpinus viminea, assembly GCA_013348765.1. Classification (NCBI taxonomy): domain Eukaryota; kingdom Viridiplantae; phylum Streptophyta; class Magnoliopsida; order Fagales; family Betulaceae; genus Carpinus; species Carpinus viminea. The sequence continues at coordinate 4,037,016 of CP054668.1, read as the reverse complement.
AAAATCAAAATTTCTGTGTCAGCATTACCAGGAAAAAAAGAGTATCTCTCCCAGTCAAAAACGCGTGGACGGCTTAGTACTGGTCTTACTGGAATTAACCTCACTTGTGCTAATTCAATGATTCGCTTGGGGGACATAGTCATTAATTAATTGCTTTCTTAATTATATCCGTATGTGGAAATAGTCAAAAAGCAATTAATTAATCTTAACGAGGAACACCCGTGTTTTCCTCATGTTTATAATATTCAAGGTAAATATATAATTAGTTAGATTAAGGAAAATAGAAATTTTGAGATAATAGTATAAAATAGTAAATTAAGCATAACTGGGGATGTTCCAACATTTTAGGGGAAGAAAAGGGTGGATTTTGGGCCCCAAAAACAACTTGCACTGAGCATAGCTTAGGAGTAATTTTAGAAGTCTCTCTTATGTCTTTTTAAGAATGATGTAGATATTAAAATTATCATTTGATCAAAATTTGATAATGATCAATCACAAGTCCAATAGTGATTAATTTTAAGAGCCAGATCATTTTTGGAGAGATACAAGAATAACATAAAAACGACTTGTAGAATTACTCATAACTAAGTATACAAGCCAAAATAAGCTTTTCGAATTAGCTAGACTCTTATATATATATATAAGATATCAGTATGATAAATATGCTAAAAATGTAAAGTAAGATAAAATCATATTGCGTAGCATTCAAAGTTTGAAAAAGAGATAAAATCAAGCTAATATCCGAAATGATATTACCAAAATTCCAATTAGCAAACGAAAAAAGCCTTATTAATTAATAATAAGTATAACAATAAGCGCATCCCCTTCTAAACAAAGTGAGTTAATGCAACAAGAAGTTGCAGTTTGAGCAGCCAGAATTAAAAGAAGGGCCTCCTCAAAAGGCCTAAAAAGATCATTTTCCAGTTTCCTTAATTCTATAAGTGAGATATAGCTTGTTAATTAATGTGTTCGAGGTTTTCTTTTTTTTTTTTTTTCAATTATATGATATAAAAGTAAATTTTGTTTTGTTTTTTGTTTTCTTGGAGTGTTTTGTGTTTAGTTATTTGTTAATATTTTTATTTCAAGAAAAGAAAAGAAAAAAAATTGTAGGTGAATCATAATATTGCACTAATTGTCCATCTAATATGTTTCTATTTTTAATTTATTGTCGAATAGAGCATGTATTCAGGGGTAGAGCTAGGTAAGGCTTTGGGGGAATGTATCCCAAAATTTTAAAATTACCTCTAAATTTCATGCTTTTTATGTAATAACTTAAAAATCCCCAAAAATTTTTAAACTGCCCTTAAATTTTAAACTTTTTTCGGTTAAGTCCCCACACTTGAGGCGAGATTTCATAGAGCGTTCTCTAAATTCGCGATTTCAGTCGCTCAACTTCTCTTTAAATACTTTTAAGGACGCCATTGCACAAAGCGGCTTTGAAATGACCCGTCTCTAACCTCAAACTCTCACTTTGCTCGCTTCGTCACTGAAATGTCTCAGATCCTCATTCCACCTCGACCATCACCGGCTTCTTCTTCTTCTTCGCCAACCCTTTACTCGAAGCTCAAAATTCGACAACCCAGTAGCATAAGACCCGTCCGGAGCCAGCCCATGTTACATTCAGGCTCTAACAGTAGCCCGGTAGACAATCCTAGATGGTCACTCCGCGGAATGAACGCTCTTGTCACCGGAGGCACTCGCGGAATTGGGCATGTTAACACATAAATGATTGGAAGTATATTTTGGATTTTTTTTTTTCTCTCTTATGGTTTGTGAAAATTTGGAACTTGGTTTGATTTTCAGGCATGCAATTGTGGAGGAACTGGTGGGGCTTGGGGCGAGTGCACACGTGTTGTAGAAATGGGAGTGAGCTGGATGGGTGCTTGAGGAATGGGATAGTTTGGGTTTTGGGGGTTACTGGGTCGGTCTGTGATGTGTCTGTTCGAGCTCAGAGGAGGAGCTCATGGGGTCTGTGTCCTCCGTGTTTGATGGGAAGCTCAGCATCCTCGTAAGTAAGCTCCTGCATTAAAAATATTGATGTGTGTGTTTGAGGGTGTGTTTTTGTGTGTTTGCATATGTATTATGTTCTGTTTGTGTCCCCCTTTTGGCCTTTGGGTTTAAATATTGTTCAGAAAGTGATGAACTTCATATTTCCTATCAGTTTTGGCTGAGTTCGACTTGAAACCCTCTCTCCAAAGTTAACATTCCAAAGCTAATGTGCGGAGGGGGAGTGTTAGAATATCCATTTAAGCGATTAAATTTACCTTTTTTTCTATTAGCGTCACTTTTGAACTGCTTTCCCTGTTTACTGAACTAGACAACTTACATGTTTTGATCCGTAGATAAATAATGTTGGGACAAACATACGGAAACCAGTGGTGGATTTCACGGCTGAGGAATTTTGTACTCTCATGGCGACCAATTTTGAATCTGTTTTCCATATCTCCCAACTTGCTTATCAACTTTTGAAGGCATCGGGAGTGGGAAGTGTTGTGTTCATGTCCTCTGTATCGGGTTTTGTCTCACTGAAGTCTATGTCTGTTCAGAGTGCAACAAAAGGTAACATGCCTGTCACATGAAAATATTCTTGCAAGTTGCTATAAAGTTTGAACTTGAGGAGCTTATCAAAAAAAAAAGGTTTGAACTTGAGGAGCTTATCAAAAGCACCTTATTGTATGTGATTCACAGGAGCAATTAATCAACTCACTAAAAATTTGGCTTGTGAATGGGCGAAAGACAATATAAGAAGTAATGCTGTTGCACCTTGGTACATCAGAACCTCAATGGTGGAGCAGGTAATTCTTTTTTCACGGTTTTGATGTGATTATTGGTTGATTGAGCAACATACCTGCACCTTAATAAGTTCATAGTTTAGAAAATGTTGCAATTTGCACCAGTTGATGTATGGCATGTAAAAGGTCGATATCTAATTCGGCATGAGAAGTCAAAGTTGATCTTGAATTTTTCTTTATTCTAGGTGCTCAGCAACAAAGAATACCTAGAAGAGGTATATTCTCGAACTCCTCTTCGGCGTCTTGGAGATCCAAAGGAGGTCTCATCTCTTGTGGCATTCCTTTGCTTACCTGCATCATCCTACATCACTGGCCAGATTATTTGTGTTGATGGAGGGATGTCTGTAAATGGTTTCTACCCAAGACATGACTAGAAGTGGCTACTCAGCCATATTCTCTATTTTCTCTTACTGTTCATTAACCCCTGTCCGTCTAATCTCTACTCAACACAACCTAGCCTTGGCATTTCCCTCCTTGTCTTTTGTAGTATTGAAAGCAAACCTTTTATTTTTTTAATTCTTGTAGTTTGTATTCCTCAAAGTGGAATCTTTTCCTCCTATCTCTAAGCCTTCTAATGGTTTATGAGCCCATTGTATTACTTTTCAACCATTCCCAGTTGTTTCATTACAACATCTTGTTATCATGCTTTGAAATAAAAATGTTGTCTCAGATGTAATATTTGAAGACTTATGAAGAGCCATTCTTGGTCATGTTTTCATTTAATTTTATAGCAATTCTTGCTAAATGGTGTGGTTCTGCAGTAGGTTAGTGTGATAGTGCAACATAAGTTAAACTGCAGCTTAAGTCAAGCTTATTGTATTGCATAATTCTTCTAGCCCTTTTGAACAACTTTAAAATTGTAATTGCTCGACATAATGGAGGTATATAAACATTTTAAATTAATTAATACCCAACTCCTTTGGATTTTGTTCTTATATTTATCAACAAACTCTCAAAGTCCAATGTGTTGGCACATGAGACCCTCATGGGACTTTGTTCTTATATTTATTATTATCATCTTCCTCTTGTTTTTTGTTGTTATATAATTGCACATGCAGCAAGCTAGGAGGCATTTCTTAGGTATATTTTAGCTCAAACAGGCAATGGAATAAGTATTGCTCTTTTCCTCAAATTTCACTGTCAGCAACTCCTATGTTTGAAGTAATGTTGTCTTATTAGACCACATAATGAATGGCTGGGAAAGCTCAGGAGAGTCTAATCATATTCTTCCCACTTTTCCTTTAATTACATTCGACTTATAAACTAGTGATCCTTCCTTGGTTTCTTGTATATGGCCGGCAGAGTGGTCGTATTTCTTATTTCATATTCCAGCATATCATTTTTCCTCGGACAGATACACAACTTCAAATGAATTATTTTGAGTCAACCTTTGATTTTTTCGACTTGCCCACATTATGTTATACACCAACTAATATATTAAAAAGTGATGAAACATTAAAGTCAATGGAGGTGGGACAGATAGCGAGTGGACATCATGGCACAGGCAGGGAGCAGTTTCGGAGATGGCAGATGGTCGCTTCTGGGAATGACTGCTCTTGTAATTGGTGGAACAAAAGGAATGGGGTCGCTCTCTCTCTCTCTCTCAAGCTAATAAGTTTCGTGGATAGCTGTTTATAAAGAAGTCTGACTCCATGGCTTCAGGATAAACAACACTAATCGTATAAAATCCAATAAAAGCTTTTTACAATGTTTTGTATTTGTTGTCAGGCATGCTGTTGTGGAGGAATTGGCAGCGCTAGGGGCAAGAGTACATACACGCTCAAGGAATGAATCCCAGCTCACTGCTTGCTTGCATGATTGGGAGATGAAAGGTTTCCAAGTCACAGGTTCAGTTTGTGACATGATGCTTCCAGGTCAGCGAGTCATACTGATGGACAAAGTCTCCTCAATGTTTAACAGGAAACTAAACATTCTTGTAAGTTGTGAATACATTCAGTTCATTGCGTTCTACATAGCATTTTATCTTACACACAAGATTGTACTGTAACATTGAAACATCAATGCCATTCTGGGACTAGAATAGCAGTGAGGTTATCCATACAATTCATCAACTACCCTTGAATGGGTTTATCGGGACGAAACAGAAAACAAGCTTCAATAGATTGTGAGCACCTTATGGTACTCCTCGCACTCCACATTAAGTGGGGAAGAACGAGGAGAATTTTAAGGAAAAGAAAATTTTGGATAACCAGTTCAAGAGAGGACTCATGATCCACAAGGAAGTTACTTTTCTGAAAGATTAGAAATTCTTCCCTTGTAGATTCTTAGCTTGAACTTGGCAGGTTCTTAGGTACAATTAGATTCTCAGGTTCTTAAGCTTATCTGTGACAATTTTCAAAGATTTATTTCTGCAAATGAGGTTTCCACATATTAGAGCATTCAAATCTTCACTTGCTGCATTGACATGAAGTAGCACCCACTTGTATGACTCCATGTTATGTTATTATTTGGGCTTTACCAAATTCTGTATGGTTTCATGTATTTTAGATATTGTTTAACCAGCCTCACTTTGTTAGATGACATGTAATCATATGACACAAATTGTGGTGGCATGTACCAAAAATATGACTGTTTTCTGTTTGAGAAGATAATAGAAGGGTCATCCAGGGTTCTGGTGTAAACAAATTGGAATGGCATATACCACAGTCATCCTTTGCAACCTGATTCTTTGTAGACTGGAATGAGGAGAAGGAGAGTTCATTGTTTAGCTTCTTGCATAAGTTCTTAATTGAATTCGACAAACGTTATATTTGCGAATACTCCAGAGTTCCTGATTCTGATTTTGCTTCTAGAAAAGTTCGAAGTTACTAGTTTTCGTACTCTTGGAATGGTTTTCTTTTCCTTAACTTTTAAATCCTGTTCTTCCTAACTTTCTAGATAAACAATGTGGGAACAAACGTCTAGAAACCAATGGTAGATTACACGGCTGAAGAATTCTCTGCTCTTACGACTACCAATTTTGAATCCTTGTACCATTTGTGCCAACTTGCACATCCTCTTCTGAAAGCATCAGGAGCAGCTAGCATCTTTTTTATTTCTTCTGTTGCTGGTGTTGTGTCACTAAATGTTGGATCTATTTATGGAGCAAGTAAAGGAAATTACTTATGCAATCTGCATTTTATTCATAGCTTTTGGGTTGTACTTTCTATATAGTGACTCTAAAGGCAGTGAGTTCTGTCTCTTTTTTCTTTCTTAATGTAGGAGCGATAAACCTGCTTGCTAAAATTTGGCATGTGAGTGGGCAAAATACAATATTTTTTAGGAGTAATTCTGTGGCGCCATGGTTCATCAGAACCCCCTTCGTTGAACCTGTAAGGCCATGACATCCTTTCACCAAGCCTCTGCTTTTGGCTAGTTGGCATGACCATGATTGCATATATCTTTTCATTAACTCTTGATTTACATAAATATGAAACGAATCCTTAATTTGAGTTGTTGTTACCATTGCAGGGTCTCAGTGACAAGCAATTTTAGGAAGCTGTAAACTCAAGAACTCCACTAGGACGCCCCAGAGAGCTGGAGGAGGTTTCCTCCTTGGTGGCGTTCCTGTGCCTACTGCATCCTCTTACATAACTGGGCAGATTATGGCTGATCCAAAACTTGACTGAGAAACAAAGCAATGAGACATTTCCATTTGCCCTCTTCTGTCTTTGTGTGTTTTTCTTTGTTTAGACCCTTCAATTGTCTATCTTTCATGCTTAGAATAAAGTTCCTTTCCTTTACTACCCTTGTAATGCTTTTTTTTTTTTCTTAAATATTGGATATTCAAACATGGCAGAGGGCGCAACCATTTAGACTAGAAGGATACTCTTGTAATGTATGATTATTCTATTCTAACTTTTGTACTCATGTAAATATTCATTCCTATTCTAAGGAATGATAGTTCCTTCTAATGAACATGCCCTAGGGTTTAACCTAGAAAGTATTTCCTAGGAACACTATTCATTATAAA